>CAADRB010000089.1:274199-408693 GCA_900708905.1 Hymenolepis diminuta
GGAGGGGGAAGATGTTTGCAGAGCCGAACGTGTAGACTAAATGTTGCTTGGCAAAGTTCTTCTGCCATCTTAGCTAAAATATGCGTTTGCAACCTGCTTTTCCAGGCTACACTGGTAAATTTCAAATTTAATCGAAAAGTGTTACTGAGCAACCGTGTTTCAGTAATTAACGTGGACATCTGCCAAATCAGAAGGCATTAATCAATAAGAGGAATTGCAAATGTGGTCCGAGAATACCTTCCTTTTTGGTGCAGATATTGGAGACAAGTTGTTCTTTGGAAAACACGACAAAACTCGTAACTGTGCGCCTTCGTTTGAGATTGAATTCCGTATTCTTTTAAGCTGAAACTTCTCAATGAAGGAATCTCCTACAGGTTTTCTCTTTTCCCTAATATTTACCTTATTTAATCACTCTTATGGAGAAAATTTTACATCAACATGTGTTTTGCATTATTTGGGAGATGAAGTTTAAAGGTCTCTTTCATCACTATCTGAAAATATTTTCTAATTTAGTAACAAGTTTAGAATAACAGGATCCAGATAGGTATTTTTGAATCTAAAATAGTTGAGGAACTTATATTTCCTTCTTTGCCTTTCATTTTTGTCAGGGAACATATACATAGTATTCTCGCTAGCATGATTCATGTGATGGCGTCGTACTATCGACAGTTGAGGTACAATGAGCAGTTTGAGCATCGCCTTTCGGCACTTCTGCGAGCCTATCGACGTGGAATTGGTAAGGATTGTCAGTGGAATGCAGTGTCTATGGAGGAACTGACTTGGCTCTCGGGCAGATCAAGTCTTTTCGCCGGACTCACGTCGGATTCTCCTAACGCCTCATCTCTTCTTCCACCACCTTCGGTCAAGAACTTCCCACATCTTCAGGCTTCGATTCAGAAAATCCGTAATCCTACTTCCCTTGAAGGTTCGTGTTTGGGTTTTTGTAATCATCCTTTTATAGTAAAGTTGGCTACTCCTTATACTATTTTGATAAGGGGACACAGAGCTATAAGTTACAAGTATGGAAAGAAAATGGGGATTTTCGCTTTTTCACTTTTCAGGTGGAAAGAATATGTGCTGTTATTTTATTCATATAGTGACATTGGGAGTGAATTTGTATATGATGTTTGCTGAAGTATGTTTATTGCTCTCAATAGGCCTTCTCTATGATTCCTACTACCTTATTCTTTTCTGATCGTGAACCTCTAACTGTTAACAGTTGATGACTCGGATTCCATTCCAGTAAATAATATATTTATACGTACTGTCTGATTTCCTCTTATCTCTGGTTTTCATTAGCGGATTGTTTCATCTTAGATATCCATTTTATATGATTTGAATACTTATTTCGATCGCTTTACCATTGCATTATAGCCTGTAAGTTTAATTACATGTTGAAATTATGACTGTAATGTTGGAAATAGCACTTCTAGACAAGCATTCAATTGGAAAATTGTCACAATCTATTCAACATATGCTTATCCATCGACACAATTGGAGAAGAATTTGGTAAATGCGAATTAGTTACAAATGGTAATATCGTATTAAAAACGGCTTTTTATATGTTTGTACAACAGAAAGAAGCAAGGGGAAGTACGTTTCACTAAAGCGCCAGGTTTTGGATATTAAGATAAGAATATCAACTGAAACCCTCTAGTGGATATTTATTAATTTAGTACATAGTGTGATGTCCGGATAGGCGGATTTGTGACTTAAAGATCCGTGATTGGAATATGTGTTGACATTTTCTTGGTAGCTTCAAGTATTTATTGAGGTTATCTGTTATCTTTCGAAATGAATATGCTTCTCGCTAAAAGCACCTTCACTTTTATTAGAAGTGGTATCTATAGGTACAAAATTTGAGGTTGGAGTTAATTGCGTTCGTAGTATATTATATAGTATAAACGCATTACTTTCTTTTCTGCTGAAGAAGATGTTTCCATTCTTTACTTGGTGACAGGTGTTTCATTTGGTGTTTATTTGTTTAGCAGTCTGTTCCTATTTCTTTAAAATCAAAATATGTATTATTTAACTTAACGAGGGATAAGCCTTTCTCCTCGGTCTAGAATGGTTGATATATCTGTAATTTCTATTGACAATAAGTTTGTATGAGTCTATTTTTGAGTACTGAACCAAATTTGCACTCGACACATCAAAGCGTCTGTCATCAATGCTGTCCACTTTTGATCAATTTGACTTGTAATTCAGCAAATGAGAATTGTTTTCTACAACAGTCTGTCATTCATAAGGAAACCCTACCTCTCTGAACGGCGTTCGATGAACGCACATATTTATTTCTTTAATGTAAGGGATTGGCCAAAAACTTCATTTGAAGTTTTAAATGAAGTTATTATTTATTAACATTAAATCAGATGTCATAGTACAATTACCAGAGAGCTAGACTGTTAGGTAAAATAGTCGATACTAGCTGGAGCAGTCTAGTTCTTTTGTCTCTACTGCGTTTCTGAGTTGCTTCTCTTACAGATTACAATAGCCAATCTACACTAAAATCTTAATTTTTATATCGCTCTGGAAAGATTAATAATCTTCTTAATTCTGGTTAATCCCATCAGCTTAACTCCATCCTCTTTTATGTGAATTCTCATCTAAGTTTTTTACTTATTTTAGAAATAGAGCATACACTTTTGGATCTTGAGAAAGTGACTGAAAGGAAACCTTGGTTCCTGGAACCGTTTGTGGTAAGTTTTCTCGTTCAGTAATCTGCCTAAATTTTATTCGATGCTTTCTGTGCAAAGTAAATTTTCGGCATATTTAGGCGGAATTGGAACATCGTTTACTTGGGAGTATTTGCCTCAATTTCGATGGCCACTCGCCAAAAGATGCTAAACTCCAGCCCCTTCTCTTCAAACTCTTCTTCCGTTACTATCGCTCTGTACCCCAACAAGCCCCAGAAGTGCTGAAACGTGTTTACCTGCCATGTCTCTGGAGTTCCATGAATGTTGGAGCGGCAATCGATTATCTGCCTGAAGCTGCTGTTCTTGCACCCCATCTGATACCCCTTCTGCTCCACGCTGCAGCGTCACGACTTGTTGTTCGTTCGGGATCTGCTGTTGGCTGCGATTCAATCGTCAATGCCATCAAGGGAATTGTTTTCCGTTTACCACTTGAGGGATTCTATCAGGCCTCCATTGATTACGCCACTGGAGGTATACAGAGCGCGATTTCTGGCTCCAAGTTCCAGAAACGTGGCTTGAATAAGACCTAGACTGCTACTACTTTTTATAGCACTGCCTGTTAGTATGTGTTTATATGATCACTCATTCATTTTGTTGGATCGTATAAAAAACCAGACTTTTTTTAAAATGTTTTTTCCACTTATGTGTTAATATGTTCAAATTTGTTTAAGTAGAGCTTTGTATTGAGGAAGAGAATTATAGTTGGCTTCTTTTCTAGCTATTTAGAGAAGTTTCTTCGAAGCTTCTAAAGCATCGAATTTAGGCTGAAGAGGATTTTAGCACAATCGTTATTGCTATCATCTAGTATCATCTATTTAGATAGTTTGCAGAAATCGCAGGCCTTAAACAACCCGCTGATCCGTATAATCACTACAAAAATTGGCCACATGATTTCCACCCTCTTTAAATGCTGATTGTCTTCGGTGAGCGTATGTGTGCGATATGGTGTCCCAACCCCATTCACTATCAGATCACGTTTATAGAGATATGTTATTTTCTATCGCAATTCCAAAAATAATTTTACTTCTTTTAAGATTGCTGTAACTGTGCAGTTATCAACAGAGTTCTTCGATTTTATGAAGTAATATTTTCATTGGTGCAGATTTTATAGATGTCATTTCCTAAGATGTAAAATAAATTTTATGAATATCTTACTTTGGTATGCTTGAAAAATCATCAATTAACACGGGAAAATATTTGACCAATGAAGTAACAGTGATGAATATTGTGATTTCGATTATTGTTGTATTGAATTGAATTTCCGGTAGGTACATATGTCCATAAAAAGCAAATTAAGAATTTCCTGATAAGTTCAAAATTTTTTCGGAATTATTAATAAAAACGCGTAAATTTCAGAGTTTATATTTTAGTGAAGTTTTATATTTTTGATTTAAAGATATAGTTTAGGACTTTAGTTGCCTGATAATTTGCGGCATCATATTTTTAAGTATTTCATTCATACGAACAGCTGTTCGCATGTATAATTTTTTTAAATTAAAGTAGTTCACTTAACTGATCAAAACGATCAACTTGTAAGATACATAAGCAAATGGGTATTTCTTTGGCAAAATTGATTTTTGATATTTTCGGTATTTGGAATTTTACATCCAGTAGCTTTAATGATCATTTTATTTGCTCGTAGCTTGATGGTAGAGCGCTTGTTTTGCAAGTGAGAGACTCAGGGTACTGCTTCCAGCATCCCCATCTCTTTTGCTTTATGAAGGTATCAGTGGTGATGCATATGACCTGCTACGCAATATTTCTTCCAAAATCGGGTGCTCAGTGGGTATATATGTAGTTGCAGGGAGTTGTTATGGATCAGTTACTAGGAGTTAGTGAGGAGAACGATGTATTGTGTCGGCCTTTGAGAGTAGCAATTACTGTGCCCTCTGTGAAACTATAAATTAAGGATTCGATAATTACTGCTATATATCCAGTAAGCGAATGACTCATTAGACAAGCATGACTTACAACGGTGATGGTAGAATTCGAGTTCCTCACAAGAGTGATCGTGAAGCTATTCTTTTCTTTAAGATGAGAGGTGTAAAAGAATATATATATCTGAATGAAAAGATATATAACCATATATTTTAATAGAAAAGAAAATTTTCGAATTAAATTTTAAATTAAGGTTTGGATTTTTATAATTATCTACGAAAGCTGAGGCATTGTTCGCAATCCCCATAATATTTATAGGTAGAGCTAGTTAATACGATGAAACTGACTATTTCATTGAAAGATCTCGACAATTACATTTCATTGGTAATCATCAGGTCCGTATGCGTAAGTGCCTCCTTTGACACGAAATAGTCTAATTGATCAGGATGATTAAGTTACCAATTCTAAAACTCACTAATTATCATTAAAAAAACAATATTCTAACCTTGTATTTAGCGTAAATAAAGATTTTTCAGGTCCACTTCCTAATCTGTGTGCAATGTTCTCCTGTGAGAATAATCAGCTACTCCTAACTTTACAAATGCAAAGCTTTTTAGATTTGGGGCTTCATATTATCGAATTGCTTGGATCTGGCAAACGAGAGTACTGAAACCAGACACATTAGTAGAAGAATAGAATCTGAAATCATTGCAAAGCCTTTTGACCAAGATCGAAAATGGAGGGTTTTAAAGTGAAATCTATCTGACAGGTAATTAATACAATATATGATCTTGAATTCTCATATAGTTTTAGACGTTTTCTTTTTATATAAGCTCAGGTAGCCGGAATAACAAACTGAAAAAATGCAAAGGCAAATTAACATTGACTTCATGCTGAAATAAGGATAAAAGAAAATAACACGTAGCAAAGATTGGATGTTCATTGTTTACTCTGTAAATAATAAATAAATTGGAAATTTGAAAATGCCTAGCGATTGACAGGAGTTAACTCTGTTCGTATTCATAACTTTACCGTCATTGTGATTACAAATGACAGAAATTGCTATTATTGTTTAAAAATCTTTGAATTAGTGAATGTTTCCTCAGGTATGCGTCTATGGCTGATCCAGCTAAAGGCGACCTCGCTGATCGTCAAACCGCTCACTATTAATTAACTCTAGATCTTATTCTCTACTAATTGGGTGGTCTCAATATAGGCCGCCTATCTGTCTATGTTTTTTTATAACCCTAGCGCAACTTCTTTTCTTATTAACCAAATAAGGATAGGTGTTTAATCATCCTTGAATTTACGGTTAGTTAGAGGTTGTGCTTTTACAAAATTTGTATAGAGTTTAGGGAACAAATAAAGAAGTAGAACTACTTTAGCTGATTATAAACAAGAGAAATATAAAAGAGTCTGTTTAAGCAGTCATGTAACATCTGCATATGTTTTTTTATTTGCCTATTTTAAAGAAGCAAATGATCTGATACGGATGTCTTATATTTTGAATGAAAAAAGCTAAAAAATTAAGACGATTATTAAAAACAGTTTCTTTCAGTTAATAAAACTACAATACATTCGAAAATTTATTATTATTAACATCTGTTAAAAAGAGCTTCAGTGTAGAGAAATAAATAGCCTTATCTTGCAATGATTAAATTAAACACTTTCTTCATACAGTGTCAAAAGAGAATTGATTACGTGATCCGCAATTTAGCAGACTTTGACTTTAAAGAAACAATAGAGAGACAATTTGTACCTACGTACAATAAACTATATACGATTTATAAATTCGCTAAAATTTCAGTCAAATTTAATTAACACAATGATAATCTTCGTTCCTTTGCGGATTTTAATTGTTTAAATTAGAGTAGCTTTTAAATAGTTCATTGTGTTTATGCGTCAGAGATTACGAGATCGATGATCACCTGCTCACAACCAGTGAGGCGGATGGTCGGCCGTACTGGTTATTTCTGGACAGTATGAAAAGTGTTAAAATGCGAGTTTTTTTGTAGAAACAGCCACATGATACCTTCTCTCAATCTTTACCCTTCAAGCTGTTTAGAATGTTTCATTTTTTAGTTTTATAAATTAAAATCGATCCATTGAGTACGATTTGCCATCTAAACTAATATACCGTTTTAAATTTTGTTAAGATATTAATTAAGGGGTAATTTAGAAGCAGTCACTGCAATAAAATGACAAGGCATATATTTAGCTGTCTCAGATCTGCTATTTTAAGACTATGAGCTGCTGAATATCAGGCAAGTTCAATTGGCTTTCTCAATCTTTGAACAAAAAAATTAATCGGAGTAGCAAACCGATCACCATGATTAAAAACTGGTCGATAAGAATAGAATACCGCTACAATCTAGGGAAAGAATAATGAAATTTGAACTTTGAAATATTAATTGCCCATTTAGTAAATTCCGGATCTAAAAATCAAATGACGTTACTCTCAGATTTGTTAAACCCCTCCTCTTTATCATTTCTCGAGCCTTCTGTTAGTTGTTTTTAGTTGCTTTTCGTAATCAAAAATGGTGAATTTTTGTATTACTGTGGTTAATAATGATGTTTCTAATAATTTAGATAAACTTACTAGGACTAATGCAACAGTAAAAATAATTAAAAACAGAAATTTCATGAGTTTTATTAAATGAAATCGAAAATGAGTCAGCAATTTCTGAAACGTGATCAGATGGCAGAGTTTTGATTATTCTTGATGACGTCACCAACGGCCAGCTTCTATATAGTAATGAACCAAATTTTCTCATTAATTACGGTGTTCAAAACTCATATTTGTATTTCATTATATTTTTAATGAAATTCATATTGGGCCAAAATGGTATCTAGTGTCGGATACTCGAGAAAGCAAATCATTCTCATTGGTAAACTTATTTGACGGAAGAAAGCTCTACCGCAAACACCACTATATTGTATGTACGATAATGCAATATGATATAGCTAATTGAACTTGTAACTGACGTCCAGAGCAAGGTAAATTTAGAACAAGTTTCTCCTGACTTTGCTCGTGAAGGCCGGATTTTGTTTCCAACTTTGTAATGCTGTAACAATTTAATGCAGTAAACGGAGGAGCAGATATTTAAGTTTGCTAATAGAATATCGTGGGAAAGAAGCTCAAAACTCCCAATTATCCGATTCCAGCATTCTTTCTGAAAAAGTGGTCTTCTCTTTTTTAATTTTTAACTAGAAAGTTGATAATAGCTAGGTAGAATAGAAATCATGCTGGAAAAGTGTGAAATAAATACCCTTAGAACATAATATAATATGGAAAAGAGTCATTTTCGAAAAAAAATTTGTGCTTTGATTTTCTTATCACTTTTCCTCGGCTTATAAAATTAAAGTGGTATATAAAGCACTTAGGCATAAATATTAAAGTTCACCTGGAATAATTTCTGGTGGTCTTCACTGTGCTAAAATAATTTAGTCAACTCCAGTGTACGAATGAGATTAAGAAAATGCAAACAAATACCAAATTTTGATTTTGAAACTCAACATCAACTTTTTTCTCTCATTTACCTTGAAATTAAAATTCGTACCGAAAGTTCTCAAAATTGTATAGAAGAAATTTTAAGAAGCTACGTAGAAATTCTTATTTCGAGACTGAAATCCACGAATTTTCCCTTCTCTGTCCCTTAGTAAATACTTAATTAATAACTATATTTCCCTGTCCAAATAACGTCTTTGACACGATCTTTGTTTAAATTAATCTTAATTTTGACCAAATTATTCAATATTAAATAGGAGAGGAGAACTTTAAAATAACAAGTAAGAAGCAGTTACCGGATTGGCTCAAATCCGTAATCAAATAGAAAATAGCGACTAATTTCCACTTTCCGTTGTTAGTCAAATCATAATTTGTTTTACAATTCACTTTGATCGATTTAATATTTTTTTAAATCGTCCATTTGAAATATTTAATAAATTAAGTAGTGAGTTTTTAAGATCCGTTTGACAAACTCTGATGTACCTAATTGTTCTAAAAATGTTTGCGGCCATTATTTAAAGGACAGAATACAGGCATTCCTTTTAGGAGGCAGCACGCTGTATTTCAGTTCATTAATGCAAAGTAAAGGCCCAAACTGAAGAAGAAACGTTTTATAAAATTATAAAATGCACATTTAACAAAGAAATCAATTTTTTAAAACCACTGATTTGAGTCGGTTCAAGGTCGCGGATGAGAGAAATTGGAATATGCGTAATTTTTGCTCAAACATCTGGGGAATAAAACAGCAAAGAAAACAAATATGTAATGTGTTCCCATTTTGAATTTTTTCGAATGAATTTCTGATAAATCTGACCCGAAGAGGTAATCCTAAATCCCTTGGAATTAGAATCAAGTGCAAATTCTAAGCTGCAAATAGATGTGGGGTTTATGAGCTGTTGGTATTAAATTCGCTTGACCTAATTTTGAGCAATATCAGATTTAGTCTAAAAGTGATTTTACCATTTAATCGTTATATAATCATAGCTTTCCAACATTATGTGCACTGAAGTTGCTCTATGCCGCCTCAATTTGCGATTGGATATATATTTTTTATCTTCAATACTGATTATCCACGTTTCAGTTAGTAAGAAAGAGTATTTATAGAAAATAATAAAAACGCAAATCCAGTGTAATCAAAAAGTCAACAAACAATAACTTTTTATATGATATTAAAGTAACAAAAGATAAAGACATGGAGGACATATTCGTCAGTTTCTTTCTTTTCTTTTCAATGCCGCTTTAAGTTGCGATTCTATCAACACAATTATATTGAAGTTCTTATGATATTCAGCAAATATTAAATATAAACATCTGTTGATTTCAAAATCAAAAACCATCAGAAATGATAAATCCAAATATAAAACATGTGTTGAGTGTGAACCGCTATCAAGGCTGACCAGAGGAAAATTGTGCGCGATAAAACATTCTGGAAAGTGCGGTGTGCTACTGATCGCGCGTATCGAGCAAGCACAAACGTGCATGTAGAACTCTCCCAGCCAATCAGCGATCGATATTCGTAGCGTTAATGGTACTTAATCACCAAGCCATTTTGCAGTGCGCTCTCTCCACAAGATACTTTTTTGTGGCATTGGTACTTTAGCCATAGCTGAGCTAATTTTAGGGGTAAATTTATGCTAGTGGACCCCGCTCGGGCTCGTTGTACTTGTCAGCAGCAAGTTGGACTTCTAAGAGAACTACTGAATTTTATCAAAGGGCTTATTTGAGCAGTATCCGCTACACCAGATATATCTTAACATTCATTTTTAATGTTAAGCAGTAATCTAGAACATTTAACTGAAAACAATCTTATATCCTGCACATTACGAAAATGAAATGATTCGGCGTAGAGGACAAAAACTGGCCAGTATTAAATCTTTGTAAATACACATCGAAGTACAAATGGGTAATTTCAAAGATTTTATGTTCTTTTAAAAAATCCATTTAATGATTTTGTCAAGTAATTAAAATTTAACTGACTGGATTTTTCTTAAATACAATCTAAGTGGGATATTATCGCCTTTTACCCGACATTTGAAAATGGTATATGCACATTTGTACTTATTTTCACAGATCGTTTCTCGTTTGACGCTTTCTCTTCTCTAATGATATCCTTGCAGAATTTGCAACTAGTTTCATTTTAAAAAGCTCAGCGACTGCCGATGAAGGGTATGTTGAATTTCAATTTAGCTTTTCAAAGGGATTTCTATAATTTATTTGAAAAGTATCTTAAATATAGTAAATGTTTTCAAATATTATTAATAATGTACCCTCATTTAAAATTCCTTTAGAATCTTCCCCAATGAAAAAGGTCTTTGAAAAATCAGCAAAATTGTTACTAATAGTAAGTTCATTGAATGTCTTCTGATAGATAAATGCCATTTTAGAGGATAATATATGGAGTCGGGAAATAAGATCGGCAGTTTTAGTGTAGACAATTTGAGTTTAATAATTAATTAAAAGATTACTTATTAACATTCTAATTCTGACCTAGAGCATATTTACTTGAGATCTATCACCAAGGCGCACCAGTCATAACACTGATATTTCTCCAAATCCCTGAATTTTACAACAACAGCAAACTCCGATTATCGCAGGCATGAACGCACCCTGTGACCTCAGAGATCAAAGTGCTTATATTTTAATAAATGTATTGTAGGCCGTTCGGAAATGAGAAAAACGCAATGATTCTAGAATTTAAATAAAGTAAGGCCACTGTCTTTATGATTTTCATATATGAGCCATTACAATCCCTTTGCATCCGTAACCTGACTAATCGCTATTTGCGTATTCACTTGACATTCCATGCTTTGAATTTGTAAGCATCGTTTGTATTTTCAGAGATATCAATAATTATTATCTCTATTATTTCCAAACCCTTAAATTTTAATATGGTATCAGTGAGGTGAGTCCACCCTTTGTTGAACTTTTCAATTTATCAGGCAACTTTAAATTCATTAAAGCCAGTAGTATCCTATTAAAAGGAGAATAAAATACAATTAGATCAAAATAATTCTATTATCAAAATGTACTTGTTCGATACTAATTGGATTAAAACACCGTTTGTAAAACGTGCATTAAGTAAAAGAGTTAAAGGCGTAAATAAAGAGAACATTGTGTAATTTGATTTTTAAAAATTGTAAACTAATTAATATGCCCGTAGATTAGGCTTTTTCAGTAGCCAGATGTGTGGTTTGCATGTTAAATTATTAGAATAAGTACCAAAGTTTATAAAGACAGCTTTGTTATCTTAAAGAGTGGAGATTGCTGCCTTTATCGCATAACAGGATACAAGGCAATATAGTGATAAGCAGGATTTAATGGAAAACCAGAGGAGAGAAATGGTGAATGGTCAGCGAAGTTGTATGTTGGAGATCGATATATTTTAAATTTGAGCAATGAGAGATAGATGCAAAAATGGGTAAAGGCAAACGTGGTAAAATTTTTACTTAAATTGTGAATCAGAGGTAGCCTGTAATTTTAGCATCTCAGGTGGCTCTTGGTGAAGACCTGTGGTTCACATCAGCCTATTAGAATTAAGAATTTAGAATTGGAATTCTGCTGATCCTTTGTCTTAATTGAGATAAGAATAAATATTTGCTTACCTCAAGACCAATATCTTAAAACACTAAATTTTATAAGATTTATATAAGCAGACTCATCACAGGCAGATTAACTTGCGAAATAAAATTAATATTGTGTCTTCATTTGTTGTGATATTATGACAAACAGATGGTTACAATCTGTGGTTAGTAATGAAGGTCTTTATTTTAAACAGAATTGATTCAGCTCTCAGCATTACGGAACTGACCAGAATATGCTCTCTGAAGTAGTAATATAATCAGTGTGATCCACAACTGATTCCGTTTAGTAACTTAACTGTGACACTCTTCTGAGAATTGCATTTTACTCAGTACATTGGCCGCACGTATTTCAACTTTCTATGATAAAGAATACGATAAACTACATTTCCACATTTACCTTTGCCTAATAAGAGCATCCAGCCATTCCCCCAACTTCTAACTTTGGATACATTGGGGCTGTTAGCTAAGCGGCTCTGAGACTGAACTTGAACTATCCAGATATTGTGATTAGCAGCTTAATACTGTGGAGTTCTCAGTACGGAGCAGAAAGCTCCTATCACGTGCATTTAGGTGTCTCACAGATTTATAAAATTTTATATTTATATATATTAATTATTATATAATAAGTTCATAATAGTAAAATTTATTTATGACTTTTCCCAGTTTGGCTGCTTAAGCATTAGGCATTATTGTACTTTGGCACTCGCGATTAATTTTGACACCATGGAATTTTCATAATGGTTTACTTTTAATAAAATTTGCATCTCATTTTATTAATAATAATACACAGAGATTTTATTATTTATAAATCACAAACTCACCTAATCTTTGATAATTTAAAATTTTATTGATATATATTGCGGAATGATATAATTGAAAAAGCCGAGTATTATAATTTATGTTCGGGAGATCTGTTAGAAATACGCCTATAGATTACCAACAATGTATTTAACTTATCGCTCTACTGGAGCATAAATTTGTCAAATTTCCGCTGGAGCTTGAAAGAGATTTGATCAATTTATGTCGAGCTAAGTCCTCTTGGGTGATGTTCAATTATTAAAAGTAAAACCCTCGTATCAATTTGGGATATCAATAAATTAATGCGATTTTTTGTTATTCCTCCATCGCGGACTTTTTATGGTAGAAATACCAGTACCTGATAAGAATCTCGTAAGCACTGCAAAGGGTTAAACTTAGGATTAGGCACTCGCGGAGCCGCGGTATGTGAAAACCTAGCTTAGAACATTTATCTAAGAAATTCGTCGGCGAAGCTTCAGCAAGACAGAATTCACTTTTGGACTGTTATTTGAAATGTACCTAGTTCTCCTTAATTAAAACTTATTTTAAGTTAACGGAGAGTGCTGAGAATTAGGTAACGAAGGATGGTTAAGATTTCAGAATGGATTTTAGGATGATCAGTTTACCAACACTCAGCGCAAATCAGTCACCGTCGGAGTGATTAACTTCAATGGAATTTGGCCAGAATAAGTGAAATTATGCGAATGTTTGCAGAAGAGGAAGCAATACATTTATACTAGGAAGAGATTATTATCTCACTAATACAATAACTAATTCCAGATGCTTGAAGTCATATATCTCTATCAGATTGCCATTCGCATTTAAATAGTAATTTGATTATCAATCAGTCGTTGAGTCACTTTGAGATGATACAGATTGCAGACAAGCAGACCTATCGATTTTTCGAAAGTAGCGAAAAATGACGACACATATTCTGTAAACCCGGTTGAGCTGTATACAAATAAGAATTCCAAACCTCACGAATACATTTCCTTAATATCAAATTTAAAAACTACGCTTCCGCTCATTCCTAGAGCAGGATGTATTTTTATGGTATGAACAAGTGGACAATCATTTATTTGAACATGATTACCTATTAATTATCTGAAAAGGAGCGTTTATAGTATCTGAATGTACTAATAAACTGTAATTGAGTGATGAAATAATGTTAATTATCTTAAAGGAATTTGAGCTAATCGCTTGCACGGATCTTTATTCTGCATTATTCTCTTAATAATCGGACTGTGTTTCAGGGCTCAAATTTACCCTCTGGTTGAGACAGCTATTCTGACATGAATTACGTTAGCCGTTCTTTATATCGGATACTTAAGGATAAGCACTGAACTCCTGTCCTCTGCCCTGTGCGATACCGCAAAGTAAACCGCCTAGGATTAATTTTAAAACTGCTCCTCTTTTTAATTGGATGAGGTCCGAATTTCTTTTCGCTTGCCTATTTGCAAATAATATTCTTAAGCTAGAACATCTACAAGAACGTTATGAAACAGCTCTTTTTACTCTTGTATTTTCTAATGCAATCTATTTAAAACTTAGCAAGGTTTCACAAATGAAAGGTCAAATAAAACGGCATACCGCAGACATATTTGGGATCAATGAGAAGTTACCTTTCCTAAAAGCTAATTTTCGAAGAGTTTTTAGGTAATATTAATTTAGGATTCTGAATAATTATTCTCCATAACTGATGCGTTCATTAATGTTCAAATAATTTTGGAAACATAGTAAAACAGGCAAATAGTAATAAAAGCATTAATGTTTATCGTGTTAGCGACACTTTGCCTGGCTGTTGAAAAATACATTTACATGGTACATTATTTTACAACCCATGCAGCACAAGAATATCAGTGCTTGTTACGGTAAAGAGTCATAAATATGAGAAAACAATGAAATACCCTATTCATTGAGCAAAAGATGAGAACAAAGTAGAGATCTTTAAAGGGAGTTTTCTCATACAATTTTTTCATGAAATTTAATACTTTACAGACAATGAGGATAGATCATTTCGTTATGTTCCAGTGTTTCAAAGTTCACATTTCACGATCTGTCTCATGTGTTCCTAACTGATTCATGTCCTCGATTTCAGTGCTTATGACAGAGCGCAATATTTTGGATGTTCATATTATTTCAAACAACTTTTTCCAAAATTAAAATTATAGTGAGAAAGTACTCGTTACGAATTTCCTAGCACTCAGGGTAAACTTGACATAAGTTTTATTATTCCTTATATCTAACTGAAATATCAATTTAAGAGTAACAAACACGATCGCTTATCATTTAATGCTCCTTTTTAATTGCGGAATGTACCTCTGAAATCGTCATTCCACTGACGGCAGTAATGCATGCAAGGACAAAACCAAATTCAAAAGAAAACTTATGTAAATTTTATCAGTTTCTTCCCACTATTATGGAATATCTTGTTTACTTATTAAACTGAGTTCCAATAAATGATATTTTTCCATGTGGTGAATAAATTCATGTCCCTCATAAGTTGGGATCCATAATACTTCACTTCTCGTAAAGATCTATGCAAGTGAACATTGTCTTAATAGGATTTGGATTTTATTTAGTTGTTTTAGGTAATTAATGAAATCCGTCGGCCGGTAATCATCAATTTTACTTAACGTCTTAGCTAAATAAAATGAAGTGAAAATTCAGACGGCGGTCTTCTTTAACTGATGCAAATAAAGAGGAAATATGTAAATCGCAACACTTCTATTTAAATGTTTATTTCATGGCCACATAAAAATAAAATATAACAAATTGAATTATTTGAGAAAACTTTCCGTTATACGTGAAAACTTTTGTTTTATTTTTATGCACAGAAAAGTACCGACTTTAAGAAATGAAAAAGAGAGATTAGTTTAAAGGAAATCCTATTGCCCATGTTTCAAGAAACTTAACATCTATGAGTTCGAGATGAGTTGAGAAATATTTTTACTGGAATACTTTTTCTTACTAAAATTTCTCTAAACGCTATTTATTATTCACCAAATTTAAATTTCACTGATTATGCCCAGATCTTTCGCCACTGCATTCAAACAAAATTCTATAAATATTTGCAAAAATAAAGTCTGATTTACAATGACTACGTATCATTCATCTAAAAAGTAAATATTTCAGAGCCATTGTATTTTACTGAAAAATATAAAGGCCAACCATGATGGCATTAACTGCAATAAAATTGAAATATAGATTTTGTTTGAAATTAGAATAATTTTAAACAAATCAAATATTTTAGATTTGTTAATGGTGTGGTTATGTAGACCTCAACTGGCAGATAATTTCAACGGTCCCAAACCGGTTTAGAGAGTGTTTTTCTCAATAAACTTTTAAAATTGGTTGCAAATTATAACATTTTTGTAGAAATTATTGAGCCAATAAAACTACCGCTTTTTATTACCGGAAACCGTGAAAAATTTCTTTAATTTAATAGCACCTATACTTATTCCATTAAATAATTTATTTAATTCTTCAAAATTAGATGTACTGAATATTAAAATGAAACTCTAGTCTTAATAACCTGACAACAATGAACAATAAATTTTTGTTTTACACTTTTACATAACTTTAAATGGTCCGTTGCCAAATGCATGTTGTAATAATGAGTGATTCATATTAATCGGTTGAGTAAGACCAGTTGTAAGAATTATGAAAAGATAAAAACAGAAACCTATTCAGAAACAGCAAACTTAAACAAAAGATATTAGCAGTGCAACCAGCATAATACCTTGGAAGGAAACTGAATCTTAGAATGGGGATATCAAATGCATAAAAGGCAATAAATTTATTTCTCAAGCTTCTCAAATAATTGTACTGAAACTTGAAAGCTTTACATTATTTTGTCCAATTCGTTTTTTTGATACAATTTTTTGATAAACGGACTTACCAAAGATTCTTTTCAAAGAAATACAGTTATCTTCAATTTTAAACTCTAATATTTATAAATATTAAGGAAATCGTTTTTACCAGCATTTTATGTCCATTTTATTTAATTTAAATGGATTTCAATCATAAAAAGGTGGCACGTGTTTTTTATTCTGCTTTGTGATAGCTTTATTAAACGACACCATAGTGATCAGATCTTATCAAGAACCTGATCTTAAGGGAAAACCGATGCATAAGTGGTCGATTTCCCCACATTCAAAAATTGTCACAAGCGCTAAAATTTAGGTAAATAGGTTTAATTGTCTGCATGAACTAAAGCATATCTGTTAAGATGATTAAAAATGGCATTGAAATCCTAAAGAAGAAAATTTAACAGATGACTTAATCAGGCCTAGAATCCTAATAACTACCGTTCTCTTAATGTTCTGTTTCAAGCGAGATCGGAACTGGTTGAACAATGTAATAAATTTGGAAGATGAGTGCATTCACCTTTATAGGTCTACTTTCCAGCTAAAGAGCAACCAGTTGGAAGTGATTAAGGAAAGGGAAAAACAGATAATTTTATCAAAATTTACTGGTTCTATAATATCAAGAAAAAAGCACTAAATTATTTTTTACGATATGGGATTTATGAATACAAATAGTTAGGAAAAAATAGTGTACGACGCTTTTTTAAAGGAATATAAAATAAATTTATAATATAATACTAAACTTCAAAAGCGTTTAAATTGTGCTACACTGCGCGGTTGGTTAGAAAAGGTGATTAAAATTGCTTCCGATGCATCACTGAATAACATTATTGACACCGAAATAAGTATTACAGATATCTAGTAATGCAAAAATAACATTTTATATTATTAATGTGAACTGGTGGTTTATTCATATGAAATCTATTTTCAAATTGCATCTTTCATTTTCATTAGAAATAAAATTTATTTGAGCGTTTATACAAGGAGTTTCTTTTGGTAAAAGTCACAAATTTGACACAAATGTTAAAATAAAAAAGTCAAAATATTTAACTGACATAAGATAAATTTTTTGACAAGACAAACAAGACAAAAATAAACCACCACGGCAAAATTGAATAAATTTGGTGGGCTTTGTTATAACGAATAAACAATCAAGTTTATCTGCAAAAAGCTTGCTTTGGAGTAATACATTTAAATTTGAATGCCTCAAGTCTCAGAAGTAGAATTTGACTGTGAGGAGGCAGGGATGTTATCCAGGAGTAGCGAAATGCTGAAGGAACTTTTATGTACAAATACAAAAGTGTCTCATCTCTACCATCAAGAGGACGCTTTGTTTAAAAGAATATCTGGTTTTATATTTGATACATACTAGTCCACACTTTAGAGACTCCTGAAAATTAGAAAGTCTTTGGATATTCATAGTTAGGAAGATGTTCAGAAAGTATCAACATCTTCTATTTCCTAAATATCAAAATTTGATTTCACAGATCAGCTTTCTTATCTCTGGTGAATTCAGCACTTGGTTTAACTGTTTTATTCATCCTCATCAATCTAGGTTTTAATGCCATTGGCTTATTTGACATGATATTTGCAAGGACGTGGCTGTTCAACCACTCTGTCAGCTTGCATTCCTATTTGCTCTTTAAAATTATCTCGATTGAAATATCGGTAAATACCTTCCCTACATTCATGCATAGGAGCAATGCAATATATAACTTCAAATTTGAATTTTTCAAATTTACTACATCCTATTGAGTAGTTCTATTCTGGTGTTTATTGAAAAAACAACACTGTAGTAAGCATTGATCGGGTACAATTAATCTAAATATTGTCTTTATTATTACAGATTTAATCATTAGGAACAAAATGACAATAAAGAAAGTAATATTTTTAAATAAACCGATAAAACTTTTTATCTGTGAATTGGCTTTTAGTAGAGACATTTCGTCGTAGTCACTCTAAACTTTGTTCTTTTATCTAAGAGAAATTGTGAAAATTTTACAACACATTAACACACTTTTCCTAAAATGTATTCACAATCTTTTGTTAATTAACAAGTTTTGATAAGTTGTTTTGAGCAAACATTGAAGTTTCAAGAAGAAAATATATTAGTTTATACCATATAACTTGTTTAAAACGACGATAAATAATGCGAAAAATAATGAGACCAAAAAATATTGCGTGACTAAAATGAATTGCACCTGGTTTTTAGAGAGTCAAATACTTTTATTTGGTTTCACTATCCATCATTTTTAAACCATAAAATAGCATTTTTAAATAATTAAAGTTACAGGGAAGAAAAATATCAAGTTTTTTTAATTGTTAAATAAAGTTGTGTGTTTAGATTTTAACATGCAGTAAATGAGTTGCCCTTTGATCAGCAAATAAAAGCAAAAAGGTGGCAAAGCTACATGAGCAGGCATGAGCAAATAAGCAAAAAAATCAATAATTCTGAGCAGGGAAAAGAAGTATTCAAATTTCGTCCAGATAAGGCGAAAATTATCCAAGTTTCCGTTTTTGGAAATTGACTTTTGTCTACCGATTTGATTCATGCAAGTTTGGCATGATGCTCTACGTCAAGAACAGATTGATTGCTATTCCCAGCTATACCTTTTCATTTCCCATCTTCTTGTGCGCCTGTTTCTTCATCTAAAGCTTCCTCATTTTAAGCTTTATGATTATTTTATTGACGACCGCTCCATTTATAATTACCTATTACAAGGGAAAAAGTACAAGTTTTAATCGTGGGAAACAGTACCTGCAACAAAAATAATCTATTACACGTGGTAGGGAAGAAGAAGTGAAAAATGGAAGAATTCAAGAGTTCGTTTTATTTAAATTCTAGTTATATCGAGTCGACAGTTTTCTGCAATATCCTATCATTTCAAATTTTGGGATTTGACAGTGAGATAACTGGGTGCATTCATGTTAGTGAAATTCAAACTAAATAACTGGTTGATTTGATTAAATTGTTGACCACACCCCCTCGAATCATCTATAATTTCTTCTAACCAAGTTCAAGTAGATGAGGCTAAATAGACAAAGTTAACATGGTGAAACTCTCCAGAGTTTACTCAACGTTATTTAAAATAGTACTTTATCCACAGAATCCCGTGCAAATGGCGCCATCTCTAGGAATTCATTATAGTTCTGTATATTTGAAGCACAACAAATTCAAAATCGTCCGGCTTCATTTTCTTAAAAGCGTCCCTTTTAATAACATAGATTCGACGCTCTTTATTTCTCAATTTGCAACAGAAGAAGTTAATCACGTGACTCATAGACAAATTAACATATGATTACGTTGAGTTCCTTTTCCAGAAGTAGGTGCTTCAGGTGATGACCATTTATAACAACACAAATCATTCGCTTGGCAGTTTTCAATAACCTTTCGCACGATGCTAATCTCAGAACTATAAATTTATGTGTGAAATAAAGACTCATATTCTCTGCATTTAAAAAAACACTTGAATCATCACTGTTTTGTTTAAACATTCCAATATTGTCTCGTTGCTGCTTCAGTATTAATTTAGCATAGATGATTATCTGAAATTTCACATATTAAACTTTGAAGATAGACTGTTTTTGTTAAAATTTTCCGAATATTTACATCCGTCTTCATCTTTGCTCTTGACTCATTAAACGGGAGTTCCCATACCCTTAAATGTTCTTTGATGCACACGGAAATGATAAATTGCTCTGGCTAATATTAGTTAATCAGGGCACTTATAAGTCCCAGGCTTGTAAGAGGTAGGCTCAAAACGTTGCTGAATCAAACTTAAATACACACTTGGACCGATGAGGAAGTCGAAAATAAGAACTCAGTGCCGCCATTCATCCGATCAGGCTATATAGTCACCAATCACTATCACTCTTGGTGAGGGTGGGCAGAAATGAGACAAATGTCTGCCGTCTTTCACCATTTGTTAACTTTGTGCATATTGGTCCTTGCTCTAATCTTTCACACTTTATGTCCTTTCCCATTCACTTTATCTATATGATGTGCCTTATGGAAGATTCACACCTGGTTTAAATATTCGTTTTCAACTGAGTGAATTCGGAATACTTTATGTTTAAGAAAAATGGTACAGAAACTTCCTCGCGAGTCGTTAAAAATAGAGGTTCTCACAATTTTAAGCTTGTTTAGCCCACTTCGATTAAATGTGAATGAGAACTTATAATAAATGTCCTGCTGTTTTTATTCATCCACTGAATTTCTCAGAAAAACTAAGTTCGCTCGGATTTTCATTCATTATTTGACAGGTGCGATACGAATACTTTAAGAAAGTTACCACTCATTTTGAAAAATGTAATTTATGAATTATATTTTTGACACAACGTAAGTTATTTACACATTATTCATTTACACAGTACAAGTAAGTGGATTGGATTTGCAGTTTGCAGCACTGATTATGAGAATCAGATCAACACTTGTTAACTTGTGCCTTTTCAGTTGAATGACTTGCCCCGCTACAAAAAATAGAATATAATCGAATGATAAGCAAAAACGAAAATACGTACCATTTCAAACATTTAAAGTTGATAAAGTGATGAATAAACAGCCGTCCAAACTGGTAACTCTCTGAATCTTTCCGTGTCTATCAGTAATTAATCAAATGACCAAATTATTCCTCATTATAATTTCGTAATCAACACTTTTTATGTTTGAAATCTGCCGTCTGAATATAGTTAATTTTTCAACAAAAAATTAAAGGATATTCAAAATTCTGCAATAATTCTAGGATATGATTGGCTGATGGGAAGTGACATAAGGTCAAACATTGCTATCGAAATGATCAAAAACCCAACACTTATCAGCGCTCTGTTGATGGACCCTGGTCGATGTTTTTAGGGTATAATACAAATTTTTTAAACCATAAGGTTCATATTTTTCAGAAGCGGAGATTTCGGCACCGTTTTTAAGAAATTCTTTTTTACATTTAATTACCTAAATAAGAAGAAGGATATCAATTATTGATAAGTTGCAAAAATTCTCACTAAATTAATATGAGATATCAACACCTTCCTTATCGGTTTTATAAAAAATGTCATTCATATCCTTCATTAAAAGGTGTTGGAGATTTTAAATTGTCCCGGAAGATATCTGATAAAATAGAAGAATGCCGGTGAATATTTAATATATTTCGAAAATTCCGCTTATAATTTAATTGCCAGTATTCATCCGACCTTGAATGATTCAATCAATTTCCGAAAGCCCATGAAGGCTCAATAAAACCTAACTGATAAATTTACAAGCTCAGCCTTGTGACGTAGTAAGTAGTGGCCTGTCCTCCCACACACTTGCTCGCATACCTGCACGGCCAGACCTGTCCTCTCACTTCGCATGCCTACAGGCGGCCATCCCTAGGCGATGAACGCACCAATCAGATCGCTGACGCCGTCAGTGTTCTTTCCCCTGCCTCCGTTAATTTTGTAGCTACCGCTCTCCTTTATATGTCTCTGTGAGTCCAGTTCTGCTCTCTCTTTCCCTCCCTCCGGCCCAGCGAATTGATTAACGATCTATCCGGATTTACATGGATTTCATTTCCTTTGCTCACTCAATATGAGAATGAAAAATGGACAAATGGGTTCGTTCGACATGTCGTATTTATTTGCATGAAATTTATTTTCCCAGATAAATTTAAGTTAATTCTTTTTTATATTTTCTGATAAATAGATCTATTCTTGAAAATCAACCACACGGTTCCTTAAAGAACGCAATAAATCAAAAATTTTTTTCCCGTATTTCAAGTCATAATTATTAACTAAAAATGGCAAATCATCCTTAAATTTCGACTAATAAATGGTCTCAGATTTATTAGTAAGTAGACTAATTGTTCGTAGCTATTAAAGCAAACCACCGAATGAAATGCATATAAAAATTGTTCTAATAAAAGTAAATTTGATAACTGATCGCGTACTTGGATTGGCGTCTTTGTATGTTCATAATGGAATCTTACAGGAATTCAATTTTATATGAAAGATTTATTTATTCTTATCAGTGTAATATAAAGTTAATTTAGTAACTTCTGTTAATATCAATAAATCCATTAATTTAATAATCCCTAGTTCACTTTACTTTTTTGCTCATTAGACCAGCGGAGTTAAATCCCCTCATGTAATGAGCAAAACATCAATTTTTGTAATTTTATTGCCAAAATAGTTTAATTACTAAAAATTTTAATGTATATGACACCTTTCTGCATGCTTTATCAAAGGATGTCATCAGAATCTCCATTCCATTTATAAAGCTAATAAAAATGGAGAAAGTGAAAGCATATTATTCAATTTTCAAAACAATGATTGACTTTCCCCCTCAATGGGTGTCAGTGTTATAGTTACAGGCCGTATAATATTTAGTGGTTGGCTTGATTTAACATCTAACAGTTACTTTAAAAGATACTCTATTAATGAGCTAATTCAATCGATTCGGTTCTAGGAAATAAGTAGGAGACACTTTGAATGTTAGAGGCATTCTGAAATTTCTTTTATCTAATAGTCTCTATTCTAATACTAAAAATGTACTACGCTTAAAACGATATGTAATTAATACTGTTTTTTTTCCAATTCAGAGTCGGATTCCATTTTGATGAATAACCCTGGAGCTATTGTGGGTTTCATAATTGTATTTACCTTCATGGTTTTGGCTATTGGAACGACAGCTTACGTAGTTGTCCGTAAAAGGCGTCGATTGGCTGATGGAATGTGGAGTTCAACTCGAGACGACATAAAAAGAACTCTGAATCTTGGGAAAGAGCAACTGCTAGATGAACCCCATTCCTTCAGTTCATCCTACAATGGTGAAACTCCTAACAACAATTTCCGTCATCTACCGAGTCCAGATAAACCAGTTAACGAAGTTGAACATGCTTCACGAACTCCCAATCATACTGTCAAAGGACTTGGAAAATTACAGTTTTCGGCTTCTTATGACAATGCTGTTCAGGAACTACAGATCTCAATTCTTCGATGTATGGATTTGCCAAATTTGGATCCTACTTTGAATACAGTAGACTCCTATGTGAAATTAGAGCTTCTCCCTGAGAAAACGCATCGAGTTAAAACACGAGTCGTGAGGGGATCGAACAATCCATTCTTTGGAGAAGCTTTCACGATGAACCAAGTCCCTCTTAATCTACTAAAAGCTGGTTCACTGCATTTCATCATCGTTGGATTTGATCGGCATTCTAAGGACTCTCTAATTGGTGAAGTCGTCTGTCCTCTAAGTCACCTTGACCTCAATCTCTCAAAAGAGGTCACCATCACTAGAGAAATACTAAAACGCAAATTCAGCGTAAGATTTTCTATAATTTAAATATGTGAGGTTGATTTTGTAACGACCGGATATTTAATTTTAATATGTTTTTAGGCATCTGATAAGAACCGTGGATTACTTTTAATAAGTCTCTGTTACCTACCGGCGGCTTGTAGAATAACCGCAGTTGTTCTTAAAGCTGAAGGACTGCCGAAAGTTGATCTCGCCGGTTCAGCAGGTAATTGCAGAAATTCCTTATGCTATTTATTTCCAAAATGTCAGTATTCGCAAAGTTGTTATTACAATTTCGAAGTACAAGCAGATGTACTTTTATCGGTTAATGCGTAACTAGCTGTTATGAGTTAACTTTCGCAAACATTAGTTTACCTGCCTCTTATCTTGTTTTGGCTAACTTGTACATTTATAAAAACCGCTGGCGAAATTTCAAAAAAGGAAAGAATTTGCTTTCTCTTTATAAAAAGATAATATTCACATTTGTGAATTTTCAGAGAAATATATACATTTAAGAGCTTAGTGGATGTGAATAGAAATGATGGATTTATTTTTGAACTTAATACGAGAGTGTGTAATTTATTCCGTTCATTTGATACTTTACTTTTTCTGGAAAAATGCTACCGCTAAATACAAATTTTATTGCAATTTTTAAGAAATTTTCTGTTTTAGCCTTAGATTATAAATATTTCGTATCATTACCTCTGACAGTGCAAAGAACTTTCACAAGAATTTATCGTGGCAAAGCATCTGAACAGGCAAACACGCAAAATCGTTCGAATTTACTCAATTAAAATTAATTCGCTGATTTCCGCGATAATGCCCGAACAAATGTTTTCAGATAATAATAGTGGTAATTCCTGCAAGCTAAAATTTTGATAGAAGTCCAATATGATGAAATAGCTACTTTAACATCAGAGTTTGAGCAAAATATATAGCGAAATTATAATGATAATAATATAATTTTATCTGATTTCCAGAAGCGCTGAGCTGTTAGCTTCCTTATAAGGGATATAATTCACTTTGTGGTATCCAAGCTTCCCAAATTATTTGGCCCCTGATATTCTGAGTGATCTTATGCCTGTGATATTTGATGAGATAATGAGCAGTTTACATAATCAAATAGTCAGACATGCACGAAAATTTTCCTAACTTTTCTTACGGCTGTGAGTATGAAAGGTTGGCAGTCATTTTACCCCAAACAACCTATTAGGGCTACACTTAATGTGTATTTTTAATGCGAGGATTTTGTATATTTTACCTTTTTACTTAAAAATAAGGTTTCAATCTCGTGACAGAAATGAGTTTTATATTTGACCTATTACAACTAGGCAAATTCGGTCCTCTGGGTAAATAACAGCGTTCAAAACTTTACGCTACTATAATGCTATATTTTGATTATTGATTAGTATTTTTTCCGTGTTTTATAACATTTTCGCAAATCGTCCAGGTATTTCGAATTTTGTTTATTTTTTTTAACTACGGGATCAGAAAGTTATTTAAGAATGAAAATTTCCAATGGCTAAGAGATTCCTTTATTACAAATTGAACTTCTTTGTAAGTCGGTGAAGTGGTTCCCGTGTTTTTCTAAGAATACACAGGTCACGTGTTCGAAATCTAGTGAATGAATGGCCAACGGTACAGGTTATTTTTGGTTGATGTATGGTTTTGAAAAGTACTTTCGAAGAAGAGCTTGAGAGTTAAAATACTCTTATTAAGTAATAAGGAGATAAGTTTTTTATAAATAATCTTTGGAGAAATCAATTTTATCAGATAATTGAGTACCCCTTGGAGAATCAGGTGTTATAAGCATATTCCTCTAAGAATTACCCCAGTAGAATTTAAAAGTACAAACACTTGAGTGACAATTTTAGATAAATTTGGATAGATATATATGTACATATGATTATAACTCTATACTGCAGTTTAAATCAAAATTCATTTAATGTTTTTTCCATATAGGAAACCCTTATGTGAAGCTTTACCTTTTGGAAAATGACAGAAGAATTGCCAAAAAGAAGACACACGTTAAAAAGCGGACCTCAAATCCAGTCTTCAACGAGGCATTTGCTCTAGACATTCCACTCAATGCAAAGCTGGAAGACATAAAACTGGATTTCCGAATGGTGAATTGGGAGAGGGATTCTCCAAGCAAGGTGGTCGGTCATGTCATTCTAGGGTACTCTGGCAGTGATCGCGCACGACAGCATTGGAAAAGGGCAATCGAGAATCCCAGAAAACAAGTTGCTGAATGGCATAATATTTTGGCTTAACGCCTTCACTCTCATCTTCTTAAAACATTTTCTCCCCTTATCAGATTATTGACATCTTTGCATTCATCTTTTGAACTATTCACCCTTGCCATTTCTATGATTTAACAATGAGACAGTCCCCTATGTGTATGTGATTGAGATTTTCGAATTTGTCAAACCCTGCCCCCGTCCTTGCCTCTTGCGTCTTGTCCTATTTTGAGACCGCTATTTTGTCATTATCAATAATTCTGTCCAAAATACATTCGTATTTGTATCCATTAGGAGCGTAGTGCTATTCCGATTTATTAATCAATGAAATGGATCATGAACTAACAACGCTGCCTCATAAGATCCGAAATAGAGTACTTCTTGATGTTATCAAATCTTATTTTATTGTGCCGGTTTTCAGATAAACTAACGAAACTGGCCTGAAGACAGAGGGGCCACCGTATTGCTAAGGCAAATCATCGTGTGATGAAACACTGAGGATATGAATTCCAGATTTCTCACCCTTTTATGGACAGTAAACTGTAAAACGTCTGAGAGCAATATCTTAATGCTGTCCACAATTTAGATCTATTAACAAATCAAGAAAGAGTTGATTAATTTGCCCGATCGATACAATTCTGTCCTTTGCAATTGCGTCTTTTTCATCGCAACTTCCTGTTCCTAATGTACTGCTATTATCAAACAAGATACTATTCGAAGACCCCTTTTTTATCATCTATGCTTTGATTTTCTGTTTAACAAATTCACTGACAACAGGAAGATGACCATTCTCCTTTCCTTTTGTAGCCGATTTCTCCTCATTCATTCATTTTCCTTGAGGTCATGTCATCAATGCATACTGATTTAGGAGAATGATTTTAAGCTTTGACCGTTATAAATCAAGAAACCGTCCTTCTGCCTCTTTCAAGAAGTGACCAACTTCCTTTGCTTCTCTTATCTGATGGTAGTTTGCGCGATGCATTAATACTCGAATATAGTGGGGTTTTTGGGAGTAGATTCGTTAGGGGCAGGTAAAAATATCATTATAGTCATTGCCGAATAAAGTAATATTTCTGTTGAAATTAGCATTTATAAGGGAACAGGATTCCACTGCATCGCCACTACACTGTATTTTGAACTACGCCGAAAGGTCTAGACTATTACAGTGAGAACACGTTTTGATTATATCACATGGCATTATATTTATATAGCATGTATATTATATTTAGATGGTCACGCGAGATAATTTTGGCAACAACGGAAAGTCAAGCAGACATTTTCAGAGAGTTTATTATGTGGCCAGACGCTGCATAACACAAAGGATGCCTATGGAATTTAATAGAAACTACAATGTATCTCATATTACCACGACTGACAGTTACTGATTTGATTTGTTTCGTGTTTCAAGGTGTAGTTCAAGATTACTCAAAAAACGCATCTAATGGCAATGAAAGAATAGTTTACCTGAAACCATCAAACTTATTCTTAGATATACTTTTAAAATTTATCTAATGTAATGTTGTAAGAAAGTATTTGTT
Organism: Hymenolepis diminuta; assembly: GCA_900708905.1. Taxonomy (NCBI): domain Eukaryota; kingdom Metazoa; phylum Platyhelminthes; class Cestoda; order Cyclophyllidea; family Hymenolepididae; genus Hymenolepis; species Hymenolepis diminuta. Next base: position 301,575 of record CAADRB010000089.1, read on the forward strand.
TTGATTTAAGAATAGCTTTAAGAATAGGAAGCGCTGAATAACTGTGGATGCCGATAATAAATCATAAAACCGGAGATTGAAAAGCATACTCAGCAGTGTGAAGAATGCAATTAAGATGACGGATATAGACAAGCAAGTCATGAAACGTCGAGGTAGAATAAAAGAATCACATGTTCCTGTTTATTATGTTTATTATTAATTATTAATGACATCCAAATAAAACCCCAAATCAGCTGGTTTAAATACTTCCAGATGTTCCTTGCCTACCAAGCTATTTTTTGCACTGACATTCCCATTAGACGCGAAGACCTTTATCTTTAGAGTCTCGCTAGCTGAGCATTTAATTGTCATAGACATACCTAGCAGACAATAAAGTGGCTGGTTACTCCACAATATACCGTCATATTCAACTGCTGTTATTAATAACTATCTGCTTACGAAAACATAAAGTTTGGAACAAGCTTCGAAAAAATAACATCGGTAAATCTTTTATTTTATTCGGGAAAAATCTAGAATGATCAATGTATATCATTATTACTTGATCAGCCTTAAAGGTTATGCACAAAGCTGCGCACTTGCTGGAGTTTCGATCTTCAACCTCCAAAAACAGATGGATACCTTATAAATAACAAAAGACGACCGGATGTGTATAATCGCGGAACAGAAATTAGTGCTTTTTTAACGATCAACGGACTCGCTGTCCTTCAGGAGAAACAATTAGCAAGGACTTCCACTACCCAGTTTCTAGGTGCTTTCAGTCACATATCAGACTGTAATCCTCAGACCCTGAAATTCAATTTAAGACTCTTCCGAAAATCTGCGGTACATTTTATTCTGGGCTGATTAGTGGAATAAACTTATTTACCCTCCCCAAATTAATTGATTAGGGTAACAACAATGCATCTGCTTGTTTGACTAGTATATTAATATAATATCTCTCAAATTAACGAACATTTTAATACTTTTCATGAAGGCGAGTTTTGCCATTAATCTGCGTAAATTAGACGTGATTTATTTTATTAATTTGCTCTACTGAATTAACAATTTCTATCAAATCCTAGAATTACCATTTCACTTTAAAATGCATTAATTGATTACACTTTTTACAATTTCGCCTATCCCATTTTGCTGTGCTCATGAAAAGCTTTTTACACTAGACGGCAAAATAAAAGCCCCATATAACTTAATTCTATGAGAAAGGCAGCTTGGATCTATGTCATGCTCGAGTTATGCAAGTACGGAAAAATTAAGCCAAAAGACGTAGAGATTAAGACACCAAATACGCGTGGAATATACTTTCACATTGTATATATTTAATTGGGAAGGCTCTAACCGCGGATGCAATTGTAAAAAGGATGAAGCTTGTAAAACTTTTGTTTTCACCAACTTCATGAACTCAGCTGCCACTAGACAAGAATGGGATAGAGGCAATGGCAGAAAATCTTTTAGCAGAGAACTGGAAAGGCATCAACTTTTTACAATAAAGCTGAAAAGGGTGATTCGGTGTATACTATAGCTCATAGCATGATGGTGAAATCAATAAATTTATTCAAGGGCAAGGAGTGGAACCATAAACTCAATTATGCGAAGAATTAATAGACTGGAAAAAAATCAAAAGCAAATCAAGGTGACAAACGATGCATAAAATAACTACGTATAATTATAGGGGAGAGATTGCTACTTAGCAATAAAAACGTTTTCGACAAAAGGGAAAAATGTCATTTCACGAAGTGAAGGAGTTTTTAAGTTGTCAAATCATTTTTGTGCTCATTTCAGGCCTTTTTCACTCGAACGGAAATCGACTTTCTTCAAAGTCAGCATAATTAATTTCAATAAAATTAGTTTTATATATCAGTTCAAAAATTTTCACTATAAGTTTTAATATGGTTGAATATATTATCACTAAATTTGAAATAAAAAATTGTATTTAATTTTACAATATATATTTTAAATTCTTTTTAATATTTATTGTCAGATTTCCATAAATACAAATAGTTTAATAATCTTATTGTCATTCGTATACAAATACATTATCGATCAGGCAATATCTTGATGCATATTAATTTAAGTTAGTTATTAATTATATCACTTAAATTGATGAATTATTCAATATGATTAATTAACAATTGAAATTTATATATCTGTCACTTTATTAAACTAGTTTTAACTGCTAAACCTGAACTCCCTCATATGCTACATCAAGTTTGAAAGATAAAATTCTTTTTTTCGAGTCTTGAAGCAAAAATAAATATTATTGTTTTGATATTTTAAACATACAAACAAACAATAATTTAAGAACTGAATTTAAAACGGAGATCGGCTTTCTAAACAGTAATTAGATATTGAAATTGAGGTTGAATTATTACATATGTACAGTATTTTTAAAATGTGCATATTTAAATGGTTGCGAGTACCTCGGATACTTTGTATATTTTTAATAACGTTTTGTTTTTGAAATTTTATGGTTATTTATAGCAACTTCCAAAAATAAGCACAGATTATATCGCATCCTTTTGGGAGGCAGAAAAAATGTCTCAGCGCATATTTGGCTGACTGCTTTTTTTCAACATGATCCCACTCACTTATAAAACCCTTTTAATACAAAAATTCCATCATTCGGTTTGCCTCTTCTTTACAAATATATATTCCATTTTTATAGTAAAAGAATCATTGGATTGAAGAGGGAATGATGTAATATGAGAACAACTAATAATCTTTAGCCCTTCCATTCATAACAAAAATAGCCACCACAAGATATGTTAGAATCACAGTTTACTGTGGAATATTTATTGGGAGCAGTCAGATCAAAAAGCGATACTTTGTAGCGAGTAGGCGGGACAATAAGGCTCACAACGCAGGTGTCAGATATAAGGGTAGTAGTGATAAACAATTTAATGGCTGAGAGGTGGGCGAAACATTTAATTGTGTTAATAAAGCAATAAACTGAACAAAATAAATCAGGGATGTAGAATAGCTAAAGTAGGCAGGAAAATAAGTCACGAAACATTAAAAAAATTCCCTCTAAATGAAACTGTTGGGGCTCCATTAGGGTGATGAATATGGTTGAGGAATATATAAATTAATTCGATTTTAGTCACAAGTTTGCTAATTATTGACTCAAAAAAGTGGCTCAAAATTTTGTAGACTTTATGGTGAGTAAAAGAGAAAAACATATGCAATATTCCTTCCTTCATAAATTGGCCATTTATTTATCTTACAAGTTGGAAAGATTTCGCGTGTAAAGCAGAAATTATGCAAATTTAGTCGAGGATGAATTGATATTTTTCCAGATGTTTAGCGAACCTTAAGTTCTATTTCAAAACATTGGCTTTACAATGTGAAGGATAACTCTCTATGCATTTTCAAGAATTATCTTTTATTCGCAGTGTCCACGACAATACCTCGGTTTTTCCCCCCACGAAGTTGGAGCGACCTCATTTATGTCCCTATGACGCATAACCCCTGTCTGAGATGTCTAAACGCGTCCATCCATTTCCCCTCTTTTCTATAACCGCCTCGCTTCATATAAAAAGCACATCTGCGCTCATGTTCTCGCGCGTCCTCACCCAAGTGACTCATATAAAGCTACCCTTGTTTTCCAGACACAACAACACACACTGGTCAGTGCGGACTCCTACACGTCCTGTTCATCTCCTCTCTTCCCCAGCACGCTGCCCTCTCTCCCTCCCAGTTACTCGTTTCAAACTCGTTGCGGTTTCCTTGAATACATTTTTGATCTACTCAACTCTTGGCTTTCTGCTCTACAATTGTTGTTATCTCTTACTCAAACAGCTACGATTTGTCGTAATTTGTTAGCTACAAACCGTTAGTTGTTACCTATCTCCGACAAATGAACGAATTGTAAAATTCAAATATTAAAAAATCAATTTTTAGTCTTTTAAACATTGAAATATTCGCTGTGTCATTAATAAATATATATTTATTAAAATTCATTTGAGAATCTTTAAAGTGTGATGTTTTAAGGAGACTATATATATATATATATATATCATAATCGTAATTGATCACACAAATAAATAGTTTTTCTTTTCGGAATATTATATATTCATATTAAAACAAGTTTTAAATTAAATATTTATTCACTTATTTTAGTAGTGAGTTAACTTTATGATCAGTTTAATGTAATTATAAAATTCTGTCCAATGCAGGTACCAACCGCAAAAATTATATTTTTTGATAAATGTTGGTACTAATATTTTTAAGTAGAAGTATTATCAATCAAGTGAATTAAGCACAGTGCTTAAACCAATTAAAATAACTGCACCCAATCAGTTTAGATTGCCAAACAAAATTGTACTATTCCACAAGTATTCTTACTGTTATTGAATATTCAAAGTTTATTATAATGAACTCTGCTATTCTAATTCTATCTTAACCATTAGAAAATGAATATATTTGAAGTGGTCAGAAAATCGACAAATTTATGAACTAATCAGTAAGATCCGCACATTAGGAACATAAATTCGTTTAGAAGACTGGAGACGAGTTCTGAATAGTTTACCATTAAAGTTTAAGTGATGGACAATATCCGAGAAGGGGGAAAGCGTATAGCCTTCGATCGCCATACTTTATTCACCCTTCTTTCCTTAAATAGTATTGAGCTTTTTGACAGTTATCTTACTTCAGGTGCTTTTCCACAGTTATTAAGCACAAAATTGGCTTGATTATTCCCTTTTTGGCATGTCCTTTGCCCAAAAGCTATTCACACCCCAGTAAACAGAGGTTTATGTACGAAATTGCTCCCAAGGACACTTGCGCATGCATATTATTTTAAATGAATGTAGAAGTTATGAAAACTTTTATATGTCATGTAAATTTATATCAGTTCAAGATAGAGAGTTGATGTAACACTCTAAAGAGATAAATGTCCCAAAACGAATAAAGTAATATGAGATATGAATTATGCAAATTTATACACATGGGAATCATAAGACCAGCCATAAGCATTTCGCATTCTTCCACACACCAATAAGTGCCAATGCTTTGAATTAACACCTGATCAAAATGCACATTTTAAGCTTGTAGAAGGAGGGGACTAGTTTTAGATGTCTTAAATGGAAATTTCCATCGGTCTCGGGGCGATTCTGATTGCTTCACTTACCACATAATTTTTTCAATATTTTGTCTCAATTAAGTGATTTAACCCTTTTGCGCATTTCTAACTTGCTTTCAAAGTTCTTTGAAGATGTTTAGCAGGAGATTCTAAATTTAAAGTTGAGGAAACTAATCTAGTGTCCTTTTCAATGTCGCTAATGCCGCTACCGAAAAAAACAGGAATGAAATAGAGATAATCGGGAGTAGTCAGTATCTTTGTTACAGAAACAAATCAAACAGGTTACATAAAGCTTTTAAATTTAAGAATAGTGGAAAGCAATATAATTGCAATTTGAAAATTTCAAATCTCAAAAAAAGATCCTTTAAGTTCAAGGTCACTTAAGTTCCTGGTTATATTCATTATTTAACTTTACTTGCATTGAGATAGTCTATGCTATTGATTCTGTATGAAACTTAGAGAGAGAGAGGGAGGGAAGTTGCACAAAAGTGTGGATGTTCATAATAAAATCGGCGTTTCAAGAGCCCTTTTTGAACTGCATAATGGCAAAAGGAAATATTCGTCTAGCTTTGTGCATTTATGAGCGATTTACTTTTTCGTGGGCAAAAATTTTCTTGGATACTGCCAAATAAACTAAATTTAGGCTCCTCGTTAGGAAAGTAATGAGATCCATTAATTTGAAATTTTGAAATGATAAGGGTCTAAGATTTTAATCATCCAACGGCAAAGGAAAAAAATGTCGGCTTGTTAATCATGCTTGAAATTATTCTGATAATCTTTTACTCATTTAAATAATCCATTTCATTTGCCTCAGTTTCTCATTACCCTTTGGGATATTCTTTCTTGGATTTTCGCCTTGTTTTATTATAATTGTTTCTTTTCTTCGGGAAATTAAACTTAGCGCTCACGGTAGATTGGACGAAAAAATGTCTATTCTTCGACAAATCCTGAGCGAGCTTTCCTCCAGAAAATAGATAGGTTTCAGGTGAAACAATCGATTCGATGTAGCATAATAAAGCACTCATTGAAATAAATTTGTTTATAAGTTCTGAATATCTGAACCTAAACACAGCCAGATGCTCAGCAGTCAAACTCAAGTGTGCACCGAGAACTTATTGTCTTCGGAATGCAAATAAAGTAAGCTTTGTGATGCCCTGACATCATTATCAATATCCACTCAACTCACCCTCCCGTGGTTTCAAATATTCGAAATCAAAATAAAGACCATTTTTCATTTGGAATGCGGTCCAGGTGTCCTAATTACAAAGAAATTCGAATCCCAGAAGGTCTGCTTTTAGAATAGTTCCATCTTTACTTCATTCACTGCCAAATTTTCAAAAAATCTCAAACTCGAATGCTATCAAGACTAAATTTCTTGATGAAATCATTGTTTTGACAATAATTAGATTTTGTTATTAAAATTAGCGAAAAAACATAATAAAACCAGTCATTTGTAATTTATACAAGCTCATCTGACTTATGACCAGGTGAAATTATACTAAATCGCCTATTCCTACATTCTAAAATTGTTTTATTTTTCAAAGTTTGAATGAACTCACAGCTTTACCATGTATTCTAAAGTCAATCGAAAGAGATTTTGAGTAACCAAAAGATTACTGTGTGGGAAGGCGGCTTCAAGAGATCGCTAATATCCTCTGATTCAGCAGAAACTAAATGGTTTTACTAATAGAAATGCTCTCTGATTCGTAAATATTTTGATAAAGTAGTAAGTAGTAGTATGATGTTAGAGGTTTGCAATATTTGTTTAATGCTAAAATTGGCAATGTCTTGTATTTGACACCAAAGAGAATGTAGATACATTTCCCTTCCCACATGGCTTGGAGTTCGATACAACCCACCTCTCTTAAATCACTGATTTAAATCTTCGAAAATTGTATTTTATACCAGCAGTTGAAAACTCCTCCCAATTAAAAAAGATATTAAAAATGGGAATCATGTGGTATAATTTACATTTTCTTGTATTTAAACTTATTTTGAAAAAAACTTAAATTTCACATGTCGACTTTAATTACCATGATTCCAGAAATATAAAATAAAGCAGAATAGGCTCTTTGGACACCAATTAGTAGTATATAACGAGATTATTATTTTAAATAGTTTGAAATAATTCTCTTTCCACTAACTTTAGTATACGATGCGATCGTATTTACTTCAATCTTCACTGTTACACTACTGCGTATGTATCAAATGAATATTCAACCAATACCTTTCTGACTGTTTTAGTGTTGCCTTTGGTTTCTGCTTTTTATAAGTTGACCACATTCAGTATTCCCAAATCAGAACGATATAAATCAAAAGATTATTATTTTCGTTAATCTCTGGAGTACAGATATGATTTACACAGCGGTGTCTGCTTTGGATCATAGAAAAGAAAAGACTATGATACACTTTATTTGTTAAAAATGTGATTAAATATTCTGGTTTTTATGCTATTTTAATATTATAACCCAGACTTGTTATCTTTCAAAGGTAGTGCAACCAAATGTTGTTTAAACCCATACCTGCTATTACGAATTTTAGATTTGTAAACTCTAGGAATTCAAGAGCGGCATCACTGTCAGTTCTTTTAAGCGGACAGGACTCAGTCTGTGAATTTCTCATTTAGTAAAAAGTAAATAAAATAAACCTTCTGCTCGGGTAGGCTAAAGGCGGTCAATTTTCATCATACAGTCATTAAATCTAAGATCCTTACAATAAAGAAGTACTAATTCCTATCCATATCTTCACTTTCCAGTATTAAAACCCTCAAATTTCATTCAATTAATACATCCTTTTTGGATCATTTATACGTCTTTTATTTACTTATTTCTCTCAAAATATATTTTAAAATCTCTTTGCAAATTTTACAAAGTTGACAGGCTTCGTTTTATCCAAGTGTGAGCAAATTTGGACATTCCGTTTTTGATTATGACATGCTGACTTTCTAAATATCTGAATGGACAGTAAACCCCATTATAGTCTGTGATCACGGTCATATTCACCCTGTTATTGACTCTGAAAACTCTCAATTCTCTGAATATTGTCCAAAAGGCAGAAAGCTCGAGGGAAATCCAAATTTAAACCCACTTATTGATAGCATTTATGGTAATTTGGGCAATTATATAATTTAAATAACATTTTCTTGGTTCATCATCCAAACTGTTATTTCATATCAAATTATTGAGATATGATGGCGCCCAAATTATAAATTGATCTATTTAATATTATTATAAATATCAGTAAGCGGTTCCTCGTTTTTCTCGTATTTGAATGTTAAATAATATTAATCAGTTTGTAACAGATGATTTCAGTAGTCTTCATGAGAATGACTTTCAATTTTGCTTAGGTACTTGTCTGTAATATTTTTAGCATAACTAATATTCTACTACTGTATAATATAAATCTTGATAGCATTTCGAAAGCAAATTATCACTTCCCTCTTTTTTCACACAATACAGATATTATTCTGATATCTCTTTTTCCATCCTCTCCTGTTGTATTGAAATTCGTATAACTCGAAGGGGGAATCGCATTATATATTTTCTTTATACTACTCTGTGTCTTCTCGGCTGTGGCATCTCCCAAAACTTTCTTCAGCTTTCAATTAAAGAAGAATGTGTTTGTAAATAATACCTAGCAAAAGATCGATAGTCTGCTCAATAGCCTGACAGTTGTTTGACCCCTGATACCGTAAGCCAAGAAGATTTATTTCTTGAAAGGTATTATTCAAGGTGCCCTTCTCTCCCTTAAGAAATTTAATGTTTGAAACCATTATTTGACATATTTTCCTGTCTAACTGATATACATTGAAAAAATTTACCAAATCGTTTATATCAAATAGTATTATTTACTTTTTTCAGTGTATTACTCAGATTGAAAAAGACATTATTCTCTATTTTAAATATTATATTCTCATCTGCCTGCTCGTGGATAGAGAATAATGCAAATGAATCGAGATGGCATGACCAATCACTCGATTAAAGCGATTACTTAACAAGTTCTGACATTTATCTGGCCTCCAAACAGAAGGACATTCTAAAGTGAATATTAACAATTCCATGATTCCAACTTTCAGATACATTGTAGTCTTGATGCTCTGACTTCAAAATCAACTTTTAATCGATTCCTTTACGTTTATTTACTATTCCAGTGTTTAAAAACTTTTCCATGATTAAAAGGAAAAATAATATTCCATACTTATTTGCAAATAGCTACTTTTCAAACTGATCAGTTATTTCCTCCTTCCTCTCACTGAGTGAGCGTGGATGAATGACAGTCAGACGTTTTAATAATTCACATAACTATCTTTCTGCTTCATCACGTGCGATGTGACCAATCAATCAACTCCTAATTACCCGAAATTGATATTTAATTTCACCGCCTATTCCTTCACCTAAACGTAGAAACAATTTCTAAAACTGGAATAAAATGAAGTTACGACTTTATGGACAAGCGCATTAATTGCCAGAAATTCCTGTTAAATTTTGTTACCGCTGATGTAATCGCAAACAGCGGCATTCCATTGAAATTGTAACCGCGATGACCTTGTCTATTATTCATAACTCAGTTCAACATTAGTTTTCATACGTTTGGATGTGAAATTTGTAATAGAGTGAGGACATAACGGCAGGTATTTTCGTGATTTCTAACTTGGTAGTGTTGCATCACAAGGTTAGATCTCCCTATTGCCCCTAGGTTACTCCTCATTGTAAAGCTACTAACCATAACGCAATGGGTGTTTACATAATTAAACATCTATATCTAATTCAGAAAAATTAACAATATCTGAATATGTCTATTCATTTAAGGTGCAAAAAGAGCGCGGTTTGAGGATCTGTTTTACACAATTTCAAGAGACAACTGATGAAGTAAAGTAGAGTTCCAAGACATAAACTGTGTCCTAGCTGTAAAATAAGGTGCAAAATTGTTATCAGGAAGGGAGATCGTCACAAATAGGATGCCCGTTTGTCAATGGATATTGCAAATAACCATGCCTCTCATCTAGTTAATTAAATCTTCCAAGTAGATTACTCCCTAGTTAAATGCTACCTTTCCCACGTTGGTCCTCCTGTTAGTAAAACGTCAAATCATATTAAATGGATGAAAGCATATACGTTCCTTGCTGTGGTTTCAAAACCCAAATAGGTAAATTCTAACAATCCAGCAGGTTCGTTTTAACTAACTGCAAGTCATTAATTAGTGATATAGTGCTTTCTAAGCCACACCTACTTTCCTTTTTTAAAAACATTACCTGATCACCGCTACATTACGCTATGCTGAATATCATGCAAAAATAATTTTGTCCTCTCATAATTTGGAACAAAAAGAGATTGAAGTGGCAAGGCTGGCCCTTCTTGATTAACAATACTGATTAATGAGCACTGGGTATCAAAAAGTATTTGCCGCAATTCACGCTTGGGACGTGAACTACCCAGTTAGTAGAAATTACGCAACCCGTATTCAAAATTGGAGTGAATTATTTTTTTGATACCTTGACGCTGCTTTCAGCATCATTTCCATTCCCTCCTATGCATTATATGTTGGAGCTTCTTTTAACCGATTTCAGTTGCATCTCAATTAAAAATCGTTATACTGTGAGTAATGATAATAATACTGATCCGTTCAATGTGACTTATGTGAAGATCTATTTGTTTGATAAGACATGAGGGGATGAAGATGGATATGACTATCCTCTCAAGTAAATATTTTAGCCGGTCAGGTCTGAACTTTCGAATAAATAGGTCAGAATCGGTTAGGCTTCTTTATTATTCTTACTGCAATAATACAAATAAATTACGACTTCTGATTGTAGGAAACAACTGAAATCAGTCAACAGTAAGTTCAATAAATGATAAAGAGGAGGTATTGGAAAGTTGTTGGGAAAAAAGTGGAGGTACTAAAGAGTCGCAGTTCCTTTAGTTTTTTATTCGAGTTGTCCAATATTCGCTTAATGGATAGCCCATGTTCCAAGGTCATGAGTCGTCCCTGGATTAAATTAAATTCTTGTCTACGACATCTAGTGCATATTGACGGGTTTTTCAATCATAATGCTCCGTCGTTCTACTTCCGTTCAATTTTTCTTTCAAGCGTTGAAAAGGGCAAATGATATTTAGCATTTTAAGAACCTAAACATAGTGGAGCTGAGATAGCTAAAATTCTGTTTCCTTAATTTTGGGATCAAGTTTTTTTCCTTACCTCCTTATTCGAGCATTCTTACTGTCTCTTCTATCGATAAGATCTCCACTATTGTTATATTTAAATGCTTTCCTTTGTCAGTGTTAGTAGTAATAACATTTACCAGTTGGATATATAATAAAGTTGACGGATATATATATACGTGTATATATGTATGTATAATAAAACGTTTCGGTATATATAGATACGAATCTCGTGCGTCATTCTTTTTATGTGGGAGCAATAAACTCGGAACGTCCGATAACAATATTAGAATATTTCCCATCATTCCAATTACTAACTCTTATCAATTAAAATAAAAATAACGAGCTGTCTAGGGATATGTATCTAACACTAGAAGGAATTACATTAATTAGAACTATAATAGACTTTTAAATTTCCTTGATCTCAGGGCATATTATCTAGGAATTTTAGGTTAAAGGATCATTTTTAAATATTTATTTACTGAAATTCTTTAATAATTAATAGCAAGACTGAAACCTTATGCATGGATCCCGGCTGAATTTTGAAACAACCAGAGCATAGGAACTGAATCAACTAATTACCGAAGTATTTTTCTTGTACAAACATGATGAAGAAATGTCCAGCGTCGCTTATTGCTGAAAAGTTCAATTTTCATTTTACAGGAAGTTTATTAGACAATCAAAATAGATCTTGTACTGGAATCTCTAATAAGCAGGCCAAGAGTTCGGTATGAATTAAAATTCAAGTCCATCAGACTCTCTTTGGTGAGCTTCTACTGTCTCTTTTGGTCAAATATCTATGACTATAAATGATAAAATTAGTTTGCAATAAAATTTGCAATAAAACACAATTAATATCATATTAATTAGGTTTACTTATGATATTTCAGCCGAATATAAAAGTGTATTTCAAAAATTTATGCGCACTGCACTTTAATAAAAATGGCGTCCAATTCGACTTCTTTTTCAAAGATATTTTGTTATAATTCACAACCTTTGTGTAACTGCTTCAATTTGAAAATAGAGACATATTCACATATATATCAGTGTCAACGCAAAATTATAATTAGGAATAATTATTAGACATTTTCTCTTGAAAAAAATTCATTTTTGTTTTCTTCCCATTATTATTGGAATAGCCATAGATCCTTAACTTGTGTAAGAGAAATACTATGACTTACAATATACTGAACAGAGTTCGAATTGAACTGTAACAAGTTTCCGCTATGACAAGAACTTGTGTTAATTCTTCTTCCGGTTGGAATATCGGCTTGTAGATCATAAACAACTGAAAGACAGAAATGATTGTTAGAGTAGCTATGATGCTGTCCCCATAATTGACAACCTAACAGAGATAATACATTGTGTCATTATTAGCGATGTTATTGAAAGATACAGCGCAAAAAAATATGATTTGCATTGATTTTGCGTATGACCTCAAAATTTTTTCTGTTTATTCAAGCTATAATTGATTAATAATATTAATAATGGTCTGATACTTTCAAATACATTCACTCTCGATTTACTACTTTGTTCCAAGCTTTACCTGATTACATGAATGTGTTTTTAAATTCCGTTTTTCTCAAAAGCAAAAAACACTCGGTCGGCAGATCGTCTTTGAATTTATGGGGCCGAGAGTTCTCATAAATGATTTCTCTGTTACATATACTAGTCGATGCTAATTGGGCAAAAGATAAGTCTCATCTTAGGGTTCATCTGTCTCGCAGATACCCATTATAATACAGATTCAAAAAGTGATGTTTAGATACGATCGTGTCATCTGAAGTCTAACTAGGCTGGAACTGAAATGTGATTATGTAGAAGACAAAAAATCGAACAGGAACCATTCTGTAATTTCTAGGGTCAGATTCTTTGACCTGAGGTGGCAAATTCATATAACATGAAACATTTATTAAAGATGAAAAGTCACCAGAATTGGAAAGCTACAAAGAAGGATTTATACAGAAATAAATGGCAAAGATATATAGAAATGTTCCACATTGGCTGATATTTGCCTGAGTGAAAAATCAACCGTTTCTTCTATATGATAATAATGTCATATAATTAAAAAGCAGCTTTTATTTTTGTATGTCTGCGTTGTCAAGACTCAGATTTTCATCTGGATGACAGTTGGGAAATGAGATTTCAGGATTGACAAGATATGAATATATTTGACAGGTTTCAATCATGCATCGATTCCAGCAAATAAGATCATCACGTCGAATTTATTTCCATTTATATTAACTCATCATAACCGAGCTAAATTAGTTTAAAATGTGATAAATGCTGAAAAATTTCATTTATTTAAATTAAAATTGATTAATTTAAGGTTTAATGTGAATTAAGCACATATTAATTTAATCATTTTATTCAATATGACCTCAAATACACGAATAAACATATATCATTTCATATATTCAGTCCGGTTAGTTAAAGCCAGAGGAAAAACGATGTTGACGAGTCTTCTCCTTTTGAACTTCACTTAAACTTCCCTGGTACAAATCGAATTTCTCCAATTCGTTTTCCGACCTTTGGATTAACTAAGTTTCAGGATTACTTAAGTTGATCGAATAAATTTCTTAAAGTCGGTGATCTAGGGACTATAAATTTTCTGATAACTTACTAAACCTTATGCTTATTACAGATCAAAACTGTCAAAATATTAAAACGCAGATGAATGTACATTCAAATATCAGTTATATTTGCAAAAATAAAAAAACGATAGATCTATCTTTATAGAGTAGAAAGATTTTTATCATCGTCTTAGATCAGAAGCTTTATTGAAAAGCATTGTCCATGTATGTTAAATGCTTTACATTTCGAATAATTTAATGGTATGATCAAGAGATATTCATTAAAAATAAATAAGATAGAAGGATGTCGATTTGATTTTTCCCTAATCTAGGAGTCTGTGATTTGCTACCTCTCTTCTCCGATGTGTTTGCGAATGCGAATAACGTCAAATTATAGTCCCATTCCTCTAGCGATGGAAGAGGAATAAAATTTGAGATTTTCACGTGTTGATTTGTCTTTTTAGCTTCTGGAATATGTGCCAACTTTTTCACTGATCAGGTGTTTATTATGTTTATCTACCTGCAAACTTCAATGCTAAAATTGAATTAGCGCAAAAATCCTTCAAGGATAAGGCAGAATCACTAGTAATATCTTAAATGGAGATGAGAGTGTAATATTTGATTGTCCAATCAATCCTAATTTTGTAAAAACTCAAAGTACTCAGTTATTGAGAAATTGACTTCAGTGGCTATTGTTACATTTTGTTTGGTTGATAGTGCAAATTCATTGTTTTCGTTTCTGTATTCATAGTAATGAATTTCACCATTTCGACCAAATTTCCTTTGAGACTGGCCTTTACGGATTGACTTATGAGCATCGATTTTAACAGATATGATGAAGTTGTTGAACTAAGAACTTCCTTAGCGTCTTGACTGGTTGGCCTCAGTCATGACTTTTATACACATTTGTTTAAGTTCACATTGGTAGCGGCCCGCAGGAGGTTTCAATAAAAGAGAATTAGGCTACAGAAAAAAAACTCTTTTTTGAACTTTTGCCATGGGATTTCGGAGAGAAAATTGCTAAAAAAACACTTCACTCATCATAACTCTGGGAAGGCGGAGTCCCAAAATTTGCCCTGACGCAATATTCAAATGAACTTTAAGTCTATTGCTATTAAACAACCATAGTACTGTTATGAATTAATACCTAGATTATGGACTGATACAACATCCAAGCCATCAAATCTCATGAATAGCTTAAATTTTTATTTTGCTTCGCGTTATCTTGGTGTCTTAAGTTAAAAAAATCAACTCCGTCATTGAAATGCAAGCAAATCATACTCGAAATCATATGAATTTGCAATGCAATTTTAATAGATCTACAAATTTCCGGAATCTTTTAATTGCAGGTTAGGTCTTCATTTATTTAAATACGGCGGGGCACACTCTATGTAAACTTGAAACTCATGTGGTTTCTTGATTTAAAATGGCCCAACCTTGAAAATTTTCTCCAGAACTAAAACTTATTAAGACCCATTAACAAAAATATCTTACATAGTAAAAGAATAAGACATGGCTCTTTTAATCATCGAATATACGAAACGAAAGAAATCTAACTTAACCAATGAGGGTATGTTACGGCTACCCCAAAGAAGGCAAATGTCAACTATGAAAAAAAATTTGCAAAGCATCTCTTGTTGATTTATTCAGAAATAATGAAAACAAATTTAAAAATCGTCTTTTACGGTATAGTGACAAGTACTCGAAACAGACAGGCACAAAATGTCCGAGGGCATGATAATGATCCTATCATCACTAAGGGTTGATATATCTAAACGTTCTAAGTGATGGTTTTTATTAATTGAATCCAGTAACAGTTCAAAAACAATTGCATTGTTCTTTTCCACCTCACCAGATTCTCTCTTCAATGCTCCCTTGAGATTGTTGTAACTTTTACTTATCGATTTAGTCTGATTGGTATTTCTCTAATGAGTGCTCAGGGTATGAATGCCTCAAATTTGTAGCTCTCAACCTAAAAGGTGCCTTATGCCGTGATACACTTGAGTTCACAGGCCAATTTAGGTGAACGAGTCGAAGCTCAGAAGACTGTGAGTCTACAAAAGGTCCATCTACCTATAAAATTCACTGCTATTGACCAATTTTACTTCCATTTCTTTATCAGTCAAATCTGCTTCGGCATCTGAAAATTGTGCAAAATGAAGCACAAAAAACTTTATAGACACCGATCACATATGGTAGCAGAATATTATAGAATTAATTGTAAATAGTTGAGTCAAGAGCGTATTTAAAGCAAATGAATTAGCACTAGAAACAATTTAGTGGGGTTCTTTGACAAAAAATTATTCATTCACAAACTTTATCTCGTTGTCACTATGTAACTATTGAAAAATATAATGAAAAGCTCAAAATATAGTGTTGTTAGTTCTATAATTTGGCATAAATAATGTAACCGAGTGATGTTAAATAGCATTTTTTCAGCTCTATATTGAATATATAATTTCAATATTTATGTTCATCTTTCTCGTATTAGAACTCGTCGTTAGGCGTAGTTTTATATTCAAATATACAACTAACCTTGTTTACACTAATGCACTTATATTAAAAAACAAAGCTAAGCATTAAAATGTAAACATTGATAAATTGCTCCTGCCAGCAAAAGTACACTCCAGTACTTCGGAAATTGTTCAATTCATCGAGTGAATTGTGCTTCTACTAATACGTGAGTGAACTAAATGCCAGACAAAAAACATAACTTACTTCTTGTAGCACAGCACTGGAAAAGGATAAAGTGAAATGCAGTCCAGCCTTAAGCATTCTGCCTCCGGTAATCTCCTTTTCTTATCCCGGGCAATTTTAACTGGATCTGAAAATTCCCTGAAAACTTCATTCGCATTCTTTTTTAAATAACATTCTTTCAGCTATCTTTTTAAATGAACTAATACAACTTGCAGATATCCTCAGTCGGACAAGGACTAAGAATGTTTTGTGATAAGTGCTTATGATATTATAATTTCTAGAAATGTTTATAATTTAGTGAAATATCAGTGGCGGTCAGTATTGTTGAAAAAATGTAATTGGCATCTCAGTATCCTGGAGACTAAAGTCTCACAGTACAACAAGAAAGAGAAAACAGAGATCGCTGGTTGAATGGGACAAAGATAAGCTCAGTGGATGGAGAGATGGAATTTGTGTGAGTGCGAATGCCAATGCAGTGGAATGATGTGTTGTTCTGTAGAGGGAATATATGCATATATTACAATTGGGGATAAGCAAGTTCAATAAGACGGCTATAAGCCGTTGACTAGTCACATTAAACTGACTCATCGAGTTAATTTCATCGAATATATTGAATCTGGTGAAGCTTGGGTTATTTGATCGCAGAGAGGAGTCTTGATATCAAACAGATATCAAACGATATCAAAGGTCGGGCTGACTCAAGGTAGAAAATGTAAACAGTTCTTACATGGAAAATAAAAGTGGTCACTACAGTATTTTTGGTTGGCAGACTTGTTAAATATGCCATAATCTACGTGATCAACCATTCGATTTAATTATATTGTAAATTTATTCTATGCATAAATATCAAAGAACTTCAAGATCTGGATATCTATGAAATAGTCATGTTACAACAGAGCCAATACAGCAGAAATACCTGAAGTAACTCGATCGATCCCCCATCTTATACTTAAACTATTCCACTGTTCCTTTTGTATAGAATTCCCTTCAAGATTAAACTTTGCAAATTTGCAAGGCAGCTAAAACAAAAGGACTTCTCGATGTAGTTTTAAATACTCAAAATGCCTTTAATTTTATTCTGCGATCCAGAACTCCCTAATAAATATTCTTAAAACCTGAAATCACTAAACGGAAAGGGTTAATTAGTCTGTGTTGAATAAAGGGAGAAAATTTCAAAAACAGCTAAAAGCCGGGCGTGAGTCAGGCAGAGAAGTAAGAGGAGGTTAGAAAAGTGGGTTTAATCGTTCAGAGATGTGAGGGAATGAAGACTCTAAAAGTGAATACGGAATGCTGTGAATGAACACTACTGGAATCACAAAATTAAAAAATATTTCATTTTAGTAGTTTTAGAATCGATAAATTTCTTTAATGAAGGATCCAACTTGTTCCTGGGAGAGAGATGTTGTATTTAATTTGCTACTCTCCCATGCATTTCAAGATCAAAGTTTAATGCGACAACCAAAATGTCCTCCTACAAGTTCATTCTTTGATGTTATTCCATATAATTATTCAAAGTGGGTCAAAAAGACGGGTCTAAATTCTCTTAGCTAATAACTAGCAGTGTAAAAATAAAGAATCTTGATTCGGCAAGATTCTATTGTGGAGAAGAAATCGGTCATGCATGCAATCTTCTGAATTTTTGTGACTTGATGCGAACTATCCAATGTTCCCAACGAAGCCAAGACTGCTCTGTTTAAATGCGAAGGACCTTCAGAACGAAACACTGTAATTAAAATCTGGAAAGAGAACATCAAAAGGAAAGTAGGGAGCTCTCTAATCAATACGCTAGAATCTGAAATCTACAATTCCTCTGTCCAATTCGTACAACGTATTAATAATTAGACTTATCACTCACATATGGAATTAATTCACGCTCTTCGAGAATTAAGATAAAATTCCACAAACTTTAATGCTAATTTTGACATTGTTACTAATTATTATCGTTCGTATTTTAATGCCATATTTTCTCTGCTATTTTATGATCATGCAAACTGTTAAATATCACTTTAAATCATTCTACTTTCCCAATCTTTGGAAGAAATGAACTGAAGTAGTACGATGAGCCATTATAGTTAAACAGTTAGCCAATAAGCACTGAATGTAGCGGATAAGGATTTGCTAAGCAATCAAGGCGATAACTCTTCCAAATTGGGTTCGGAGCCTGAACTCCTCATTAAGTAAATATTGAACAACTCGAATCCAGAAATAAAATGATGCAAAAAAATATTTGGTGCCTAGACTTTACCTCAAATTTTTTGAATTGACATTTTTGGACTTACCGTCTGCCTATTTAAGTTGATTTTCACAAAGAAAATATAAAAAATGCGTTGATTGAGTAATATTTTAAAATTTAAACATCAATGTATTATTATTCCAGTTTTTTCATATTGGAGAAGGAGAGACTCCAAGGTCTGGATAATCGAGGCTGTCTGAGTTTATTACAATCGTTACTACGCGACAAGATGGAAAGGTGGCAGAAGAAGAGAAGGACGTATACTTCCCGATAGGAGATAAACAATCCAAGGGATTAAATATACTGGTACATGGATGTTAAAGCTCAATTAAGCGTCAAATTCAATGTAAATACTTTGTCATAAATCAGGTTCTTATTTTAGGATTATTCCAGACAATTATAATTCAGTTGTGCGCAGAAGATTTGAATTCATTATTCATCTTCACATTTTCACAAACAAGATTTAATTGGGGAATTAAATTAAAGATTGAATTAACCAACAGTAAATAATTATTTGATATGCATTTTTTTATTGGGATAACATTATTAGCCAGTTTAGGATGCAGATACAGCATGAATAGATGGCAGACGTTGAAATATACGTCCATGAGAGTGTTTGCCCAACTGTCTTCATGAATTTTGAAGTTAGTTAGGCTCAGTAAATTGTCGCGCCTGCATTATTAAAGCCAAGTGGGAGTTGAAGTATGTACATACTTCCAGTTGCTGAAATTTCATTTTTAGTTGAATTCCACTGGCCGATTAATCACTCGACTTTATTAAAAGAAAATTTTAACATCTAATTTTCAGTTAAATACTGCTTATCAATATGTTTAAGCATAATTTAAAGTGACATAACATTTTCGTATTTTAAATACATTTTTTTCATACTTTTATTTTCAATGTTACCAGAATATATTTTTAAAATGATAATTTATTTTGTCAATAGGAATTCAAAAACAGGAAATGTATTGGTGAGAAAATTGACTACTGCCAAATGGCTTC
Source organism: Hymenolepis diminuta (assembly GCA_900708905.1). NCBI lineage: Eukaryota > Metazoa > Platyhelminthes > Cestoda > Cyclophyllidea > Hymenolepididae > Hymenolepis > Hymenolepis diminuta. Next base: position 321,312 of record CAADRB010000089.1, read on the forward strand.
CGTTTAATAACCTTCCTGATTATGTTTTTAGTCAGATATCCCTGTATACATCCCGCAATTTCCGGACTAACGGAATAATTTCGGAAAATTTAATGCTCAGCAAATCAATTCTACATCCATACACTACTGGGAAGACAAAATGAAATGCAATGAGCCCCCTTAGCAAAATATGAGAAAAAGCGTCTGCATATACCGTGAAATATTACGCTGTTTCTGCAAGCAAAAGTCAACTAAACCTTGTTGAAGAATTGCAGTTGTTTATATATGCATTAGGATAAAAGGAGTTAAAGTTGCTCCTGGCCCTAATAAATCTACTTCAAACTAGATATCTCCTGATAGAATCAGAGATCTTTCAAAGCTAACAGGGTGCAGAAACCCTTCTCGAGTGAGAAGATAAGAGTTTGGTTGGAGAACTGAGAATGAATAAGGGGGGGGGGGAGGAAGGAGGAACCGGGAGGAAATTGGAGGCGTCAGCTCCGATCGAGAAGGATTGTGGAGAGCAAGTGAAATGAGGTATGATAAGGAGGTTGACCGAATTCGGGCTCTTTATTCATTTACGAGTAGCTGACCATAAGGACTGAGCTGTATGTAAAACAGTGGGTAAAGTACGGAGAGACTGAGCGGGCCTAGAAATCAGATTGAGCGGGCTCTACAGATTCGTCGTTAACTTCGTTAGCCAATAGTTGACGAGATCTCAATTTCAGCTATGATGGTAGAAATTCAATGTCGATAATTCAGTAAAAGAGAGAAGAAGCTTGTGAATATCGCTTAGATGCACCAAGAATATTCTATTGGGCTTCCTGTCATTTAATTACTATTCCGATTATGAAAAATCGTGACATATTTTCCGCTTTTATCATAAAAAGAAATAATTTTTTTGTATTTCAGTCAAATTTTGAGTTATACGTTCCCAATCACAATGATCAAAAAGAGTGTCGAAATGCAATTTTCCCATTATTTTGTCTCCAGAGGCCATTTTTTCTACTCAAGAAGGTGTTTTGGGAGGAATTGTGGTGTGAGTTTGGAAAGCTCGTTCAATAAGCACAGCAAGTAAGTACATGAATTGTTGCAGTTTGCCTTCTTCTTCATCTGTAAAAAAAATTGGATTTGCAATGAGTGATAATAATGTGATTATGAGTGTATGAAACTCGGAGGTCCGGCGCAATTTTCAAAACTTAGCTCCAACTCAACTCCAATTTCTCAAATATCTCAAGTTAGTAATACCTTAATGACAAAAAATACACAAGCATAAGGAGAAAATTTGTCTTCCTTTTGAAAAATGGAAATGTCTACCTCATTCTTAAATTCGTTTAACAGTGACGTTGCCACAAAACGTAACACTCAATTATAGTTAATTTAACATTTTTTTCAATTAAAAGAAAATTATTGTTGGTTGACAAATGTACTTGATAGTTGCTAACATACATATTTCAGAACGAACTCTCTGAATGAAACTGCAAACGTGATATTGTTATACGTGATTAGATTAAAACAATTACTCTTCAATTATGTTCAGAAAATTCACATCTGATAAGTTAAAACAAATGCCGTACGTCGTGAATGTCAATGCCACTACTATTAGTTACTATATAAAGTATTAACTTCTTAGAATCTTCCTGAAGATCCGAATAAAATGCAACTAATTTTGGAACCCAAACATGGTAACTAATTAAGTCTGAGAAGATAATTGGAAGTAAATGGGATCTCGTCTAACGTGTCTTCCATTAGATAAGATATAAACGCCTTAAATAGAAGCATCCTGATGGTTAAATGCTGGAACATTTATCGTATAGAAGAAACAAATTGGAAAAGAAGACATATGGCTTTTAAATTATGGTATTTTACCGTGAGGGAACTGGGAGACTTTGCAAGTGCTTTTCTGCAATTTGACATTCCTTCCTGGTGTTTACATGAAACGTTTCGTTCTGAAGGTTATATTCGGGCAAACGTTTTCTCTTCAATTCAGAGTGAAGCTTGGATTTGAAATAATTATTCAAAAATACACATACTGAAGCGCAAAACATGAGGTAAAACTCAATTCTATCGCAATCAAATAAATTTGTCACATGATTTTACTGGGATGTTGGCCCTTATAAATGTTTGTAAGAATTTTCGTTATAAGCAAATCAGTTATTGTTTGATGTAGTAAACCCAACCTGATAAACTGAGATATTTCTCCCTGAAAAAGTATGGATAGTCCTAATGGCTAACAGAAATCAACGGTTTTACCTAAATCTGAACATAAAGGATTGAATAGAGGTCAAAAGCTATTGAATGACAACACAGAAAGTGGACGAGAGAGACAGAGGAAGGAATAAAGGGAATTGAACAATGCGTCTTTATAGTGGGTAGGAGAGGATGAATATTTTTCAAGAACCAAGTTATCAAAATTGATGTTGATTTTCATAATGAGCAACCAGGATAAACTCGTCGTATGACAGTTAGGAGAGTCAATAAATGGCCTAATAGTATTTTGAAAATAATGCACATGACACATACTAAAAATTCTAAAAATTTACAGATCTGTCTTTGTCATATTTTGTCGGAGATGGAGAAGGAGATTTGAGTATTTTTATCGTTGGAATTAATAGCAAAGATAGTTAGTTGACCTCTGGGAAAATTAAATCCAAATGAAAATTTATATTATTTCTTAATGCTGTAATACAAAGCACATTTCTCGTAAGAGCTGATAAATATGCAAGCATTTCCAGACGACAACAAGCATTGAAATGAAAAATGAGTGGCAGAATAGTTGATATTTAGCATTCTAATTTATCAACTCTTTGTCGCAGACATTCACTCTCTTTTCCCTTCTTATGTCTGTGGGAGACATGATGTAGAATGCTATCAATTTTAGGTACCATTTACTTTACCAATAATCCTAGCACAAAAATGTGCAATGGCAAGTGGTTGAGCTACAAGAAAGAAGTAATCTTGATGTCAATTTTATTGACGTCTACACTGACGCAAAACACGTGAGTTAGCTTTGTGTTCGTAAGCTCTCATATAATGATTTCTAAATCATTCTATACAATAAACATTGATTACTGGCAGTGGTTTATAGGAGAACTATTCGGAACACTATCACATTTCTCGATTATCCCACTTTTATAACACATCATAGTCCTTAATAAATGTCATCTTATAGCCCTGAAGACGAAAGATACGTAAGCACTCCTGAGTGTACACTTCTGTGGTTCCAGTTATGCATCCGCAATGCTTTTAAAACAGTCTTGACCAGTTCCTTATGATCCTGATCAGAAAAATGCTTAGAAATACAAATATCTTTCTTTTGCAAAGTGCCAGTGATAGATTTCATTAATGTTAAGCAGCGACGGAAGTTAGCGAGGTTATAAATGGAAAGTCGGGTTTAAATTTATGTTCAAGCTTATTCATTATTAATCATTTTTTAAAAACCGTAAGCTGCAGCAGGCTGCCTTCTAGTCCATTGAAAAGAATGGAGTGAAACGGCAAAAATAATCACTTATTATTAAATAATACATTTCGATAGGCACTGAAGCATTCACTGCAGTCCTTGAGACGAATCGTGAAATTTGAATTTGGCAACGTGAACAGCCGATTTGGTGAATAGTGTACAACCAAGTCCAAGGATCAATTGAAATAAAACTATTTCATACCGTGAAATTGCTTTCAGTATTTTTTTGATCGCAACCCCCCTCCTTCCCCCCACTTTATCGTTTGATAGACTTGATGCTATTCGGTGACATTTGCTTGTCACAATTAATCATCGTAAAATTTGTGTATTTTTGTGAATAATACTTCAAAATTACACACTTCAGGACAGATATCCATCAATTTTCATTTTGAGCCTCTCATAATTTTTGCAAATGCAAGAATCAAAATGCATTCTGATCAACTCCTATGACTGATGATATATGTGTGGGACTTAAATGACTTAATTATATTAGCATATGAAAGAAAATGCTGAAAAGCAAAAGAAATAACTTTTCATAAAAGTCTGAAGACACAATTTCTTTAGAGCAAGACGGATAGTTTCATCATAAATTAGATTGAAAGCAGAGATGTACATGTTGAAAGTTTAGCCGAATGGCATTTTGTATTGTCCTGCTTTGAATTAACTAATTCATAACTGTCAATTGGAAGAGTGTTATTCCAAAAGTCCGACCGCTATTTTCTCATAAACATGAATAAAACGCATGAATGCCAATAAGAGTAGACCGGATATTACTGTCTCCTTCTCTTTTTAATCTCTTGCCTTCTCACATCCCGAGTATTGTAGATTTTGTTAAATTGAAACTATTCCTAGAGTTGGCAGAAAAAACTCCTTTTTACTTAAGCCTAGATATGACTGATTCTAATTTTTTGACAAAGTGGTCATTCTGAAGGAAGAGAATGAGCATTCTTAACCGAGAAAATGATGGCTCAAGCGCAAAGCGATTTAGAAATTCATCGTATCGATGAGCCTTTGAGTTTTTTGGCTTTGATTACGTATTGCGGTGAGAATCTTAGTAGATCACGTGAAGTAGATAGTAACTACAACCATTAATTGTCATTTTGGAAGATAGGTGGTTGGCTTTTAATTTAGCACGGCGTTTTACTAGATTAAAATTTAAACTTACTGCTGGTAAGAGACAATTATTAATAATATAGGGAAATTTTTTTCTAAAAAGTTCTTTTCGGTAGTTAAATATTCCAGTAAATTAATTGCTTTTATTTCTACACAACTGCTGGCAAAACATTAAGCATAGGATTACTTCCATTTCTAGAGGCTTCGATATAATATTCGGACCTCGAATGCTGATTTACCGACTCTTAACATTATTGATATAGACAGAAACATTAAATTTTAAGTCTAAATGTCTTCGCCTTTAATGTTATCGCGGAAAGTTCAACTGCACTAAACTCAAAACTGTAAGTACAATAGAAGCACTGCAGTGATTAGAGATTTTGTATGATGAAAAGTTTCCTCAATTTAGTTCTCTCATACCAACAGCCTTCTGAATAGATAATAGCCTAATACTCATATCTAGATGTTTTGCATTAGCATTTTTTTGTATACGATATCAAGAAATAAGTAAAATTGTTATATCACTTCATGCAAATCAGACTGTGAGTTACTGATTCTGAGAGGCTTTAGGTTGATTTGTAACAGTTTAATCGATTTAAACAATAGGCTCAAAATACCGAAACTCCAGCGTAGTACCTTGATTTCACATAAATTAATTTTTATTTTATTTTAAACTCATAATAGTTAGTACCATCCACCTTGTAACAGAGCATCTGATACAAAATTTAAAACGGTACGACTAGGCGTCGGGATTAATCAAATGAACAATGAGGTATAAATATTAAGCGCATAAGTTCATACAGGAATCCAGAGGAATATTCCGATATAACTCGGAAATTTTAGAACATGAAATAATGAACTATTAATCAAATATTATGCAGTCTGAATCCGAAAGCAGAATGAGGAATAAACAGACTTAACTTTTCACTTCCTCCCTCCTCCCCTCCCCCCACCCCGATCTCAAATAACCACCTGCCCGCCTTGGTAAACCATTCCAGTGTTTCTCATGGGAAATGGTACATTAAATTTGGAAATTTGCCTGCATTATAGATTTTTCTTGACAACGTCTGGAAATTTTATTGTCAATATATTTCGGATTTCACCAAACAAATATAGAAAAGTGTTTCCTTATTTCCACTAGCGCTTTTATTACCAGAAACTGAAGCCATAAAATGTACTGTAAATAAATATGCATTTCCTTCTGTCTTTTTAATTCAGACTATTTTTCAACTGCCGGCTTATCTTATTAATGAAATCATTACTTCATTTAGTTTAATTATAATAATTACAATTGATTAAGGTTTATTACATCGAGAAGCCATAAAACAACTCATAAGCGGCGGTAAGATAAATTAAAGAGGTTATTTATTTATAAAATTAAATAATTGAAAATAATCGTCCGAGAAATAATGAGCGCGATAAATGACTTGATCAAACGTATCTGCGATCTGATCACATGAAAGATAACCAAAAAGGTTGAGTGAATTGGGTTCAGTTAAGGTTAATAAACTTCCCTAACTTATTAAATAACTATGGTATACGGGCGTCCAACTTTTGGCCACATGACAAATGCCCCTTTAACCCCTGCACCCTGAGTAAAATTGATTTTCCTTCCGTTTGACTACTGAAACAACTGCGACTCACAGTATATATCAAGGTATAGTCCGGACTTTCCTTTCCGGGTATTTGTGCTTTGTCATCAATACATTGGCTAGACAAAGAAAAACGTATCTTGAAACCGATCTTATTAGAAGCCTGCATTCCAACACCAGCATTTAAAAAGCCGTTGACCGTCAGCGTCACTGAATACTCGTCAATCTGGATGAGTACAGATGTTAAGATCCCCAACTTGATAAAATTACATTTGTACAAATGCAGATAATGAATCTTCTGAATGCTACTACTTACTTATGGTCTTATTGGCATGTGATAAGCATGAACTTTGATTATTTTGGGTTTATACAAGTGGGTGCCTCTTGAGTTCAATGACGAGTTATATTTTAAGACCTCTCCTGTGTTTAAAGTCATTGCGAAATTTTTAATTCGATGATTCAGTAAAGTTTTAATCAAATTAATAATACCACTTCTCAATATAAAAAAAAACAAGTTTTAATTTGATTTTAATTCAAATTTGCATCCTGATACATTGATAAATCTGAGTTTTTGTGGAACAAGATATCCGGGAGTCGAGGTTGAAGAGTTGTGTATTATGTTTGATAATTAAACAGGTTAGATATTAGAGTATTTGTTATTAATTTTTTTAGGAAGTAAAAGGAAAATGGACAAGAACAAACCAGGTGAGGTTCCTGCAAATTCTTTGAATAATTACAAAACATTTGAAATTGTTAATCAAGTTAATGTATTCCTTGTTAAAATACATTGATTTGAAATACTTTAAGACTGAAGAAATAATAAAAAATTCATTTTTGCAGCCCGATGATAATTAGAATATCTGAAATACTTATATGGTTAAGGAGTCATTGAGTTGTTTGAGTACACGTTGAAAATCCCTTTTAGCATATGTAAGATTCCTCATTTAACACGGGCAATCCCCTCCACTTGACGCCATTTAAGATAATTTAGATAGATTCATGCATATATTTAGAATTTTATATTTTATATTATGGAAACCTTTCGACCGTACCGACTGATATTTCTACTCGACGCTTATTTCTTTCTCACGCTCTAATCTTGCATGTTAATATGATAGCTCTACGTTGCTTCGCGGCTCAAAAAGCAAAATTCTGAATAATAGAGGTGCTGTTGAAGTGGACTGATTATTCTCAAGTCTAATGTCGAATTCTCTTTGTAAAGAGGTATTTAATTCAGTCATTAAAATAACGTAGTCAAGAATCGTTAAGTAAAGTGTGATATTACTTTCTCATCAACAGCCACAGCGGTTGCATTATATAGGTGAATGAGGTTTTGAAAAAATAATGTAATATTCTTTTAAAGACTTAAATTTTACTTACTTCTCAACAGTTAATCATGCTAAGCCATATAGTTATTGTGAGACAATCGAAGTGCTGACGTCGGTCAGTTAAAACAGTGCATTTCTCCATTTCTCTCAAGGCGCACTCACAAATCTATTAATGATTTGCCTTTCTCGGAATCGCATCCATCCTGATCCGTTGAAATAGCATTTTAAGCATTCTAATTTAGGACGGGTCTGTAGGACATTTTTTAATTTCATTAAGGGAGTATAATCAAACCCCCGCAGTTGAGTTTAGCTCCTAAGTAATGAGTTGGGAATTGTGCTCATATTTGGGCTTACATGAGTTCCTATACGTCAAATTACCAAACTGTGATGTAGAAAATTCCATTTCATGGATTTTAAGAAAATATCATCAAACAAACCTAGAAAGATAAACAACTTATTAAATGCGGGTTATTGAAAAGGTAACTCTCAGTTAAAGTAGCCCATTCAATGGTTTTAAAATTCCAGTTATCCTTTAAGTTTGCTCTCCCAATTCAGGCAAATTGTTGTAATACTTAAATAAAAATCATTTCTACAAATGTAGGGCATTGTAGCTATGCTATTCCTCCTTAATTATCATCGGAATAATGTAGTATGAAGTTAAAAATTCGGAATTATTGTTTCATAAAACATAATAGGGGTAAGTGAGATGCATGTTCAATGGTGTACACCATTATCTCATTTATTAGGAGCTAATTTTGTTACAACTTGAGTCCTGCCCCTCCACAATCTTTGCAGCAGAGCTCCAAACCCAAGCATGGTTTGACACTTCTCGATAATGCATTAAACCATTTTCACCAATTATCTCCTTTTTTATCTCCAGAGGGAATCAAAACCTACAATTATTTACCGAATTTCCCTTTGGATTAGGGATGTCAAAATTGTCATTACATTAATTCAAGGTGTCACAAAGGAATTTACAAGTGTACGCTGATCCGAATGGATTTATCGAATGAAAATATGTTTACTTGATTTCTTATGTCAGTGACTGAGGATAGAAATCGACATAGATCATTTTATGATGAATAAAAATTAAATTCGACCTATAAAAATAAATATTTAATTTTTATTTATTCGTTATTGGAATTGATTTTCTCACCTTAGCCAAAACTTCTAAGTCTCTAAACTACAGCCGGATTTGAATATTTTTTAAAACAATTGTCCAGCTGTCGTCAGCTCACGACGGCTTTAGTGTCTGAATACGAAATTGTTCAGCAAATTTTCTTTTGAACCATATCAATGCACATTAGTAAAAACTACCTTCGGAGTAGAATATCAAGATTCCTTAGACGTTTGTGCGTTTAGTTATTCGACAGAAGGTAGAGCTTGAGGTCTCTGTGCTATTTTAGAAACGATCTGAGAGAAGATAGCCAAGGATGGCAAGATTAGATCAGTCCTTTAGTATCAATTAATATTGATTAACCTTGTTTGCAACTAAGGTGAATTTCGGAGGTTACAAACTACGAAGGGTAGTGAAAATCTTATTAAAATAAAGGCCAATACGCTAAAGACAGTGGATCAGGTATGGATAATGCCGCACATCGCTGCACGAATGGCCTGATATCCTGTTATTTAAAGCTAAAATATCCCGATATGAATGGAAAATCTTGAACTTACTCGATCAGGTACTGAGCCGGGAGAAGAACAGAAGGTCGGAAACGAATGGTTATCATTGCAGATATGCGCGAGTTTGCACTCACATAATGATTTATTTGAATTAATCAGGAATGAAACTGGTGCGCTAATTTAAGAGAGTCATATCTTCTGTTTATTCTCATTTTTTCCGACTGTCATGGCGATTGTTTGGCCCTTTCACCATATTTAAGCTGGCAAAATAGCAGCTACGAATATGCCTTTAGAGTTCGAGACATTTGGGAATGCAATTCGCTCTCTTTATACCAAATTTAATTTGGAGCCTATTCAACGTTGTCATCTCTCGAAGGCAATTTTCAAAGATAGTAGAATTTGCTAATCAGGATCTTGTTCCACTTTTTCTAATTGTATAGCCCGCATTTACCATCATTATAAATCTGCAGTCGCTTAGGCAGTATGAGGTCTATATCAGATAGTATTTTTGCATTAAGAAAATGAATTTGCTTTTGTATAATTTGTTATGTAGCTGACAATTAGTGACCTGGTTAGCCAGTAATTAAAGTGGCAATGGCTAATCGTTAATCCAGTGCAATTATGATGAAGATAGGAAGTTCTATCAAATTTTACGGAATGCTCTTCAGTTATTAATTTGACATTAACTAGCAATAGTCAGTTTCAGAACTGAAATCAACAAGATCATTTTCGAACCCATGTATCGCGTATTTTTTCATGGTCTCATTAACGGTAGCGGAAAAATCATGCAATGCTCAACAATTAGTTTTATTGACAGTTGATTTCAACTGTCTTAACGAGCAAACTATTTATTCCAATAAACTACTCTGAGTCTGGAAATTTGATTCAGACACTATCGCTCAATCACATTTACTTCATCAGTTCCAGATGTTCTCTAAACTGATCTCTGACGTGAGCGCAAAATAACAAATGAAAATTATCAGCGATATTTCACTCAAAAAATTTCCAAGCTGATTCCCAACTCGATTTACCAAATATCACAAAACAGAAAGCCTTAAACCTCGGGAACAAATTTTTCCTCCAATAAATAAATCATTATTAGTTTACGTCTCGGAGTGACAAAAACTTTGCCAGTTACAGACTCATTTAACAAGTCCTATGTACGTATATTTTAGGGCTATATTTAATGAACAGTGGCAATATCTGAAATAAGCAAAAGGGAGGTACATCCTCAACATTTTGAAGTGATTTTAATTACAGTCGGAGAGGAATCAAACAAATTCTCTTTAGCTTTCATAACAAATGAAATTACTCTCCCTATTTGTTTCCCATAATTAAAGACTGTGAAATTTTTCATTATAACGTGGGCAATAATAATAATGCTTATAAATTTGTATTCTTTTCATATAATGGGGTAAATAGTGAAGAATAACTGTATGGATTGCTAAATTCTGCGTCTGATTCGATTTCGATTTTTGTTGTGAACTCATTAGCTCCAAAATAGACTACAAAAGCCAGACACAATAATAACAAGGAATTAGGCGAACCTCAGCAATGCACTTCCAATTCTGCAAGCAATGACGATGTGATTTAGCACACCTTAACAAGTATGCAAATTTTAGGAATAATTAACAACAAGTTGTCCTGTTAACCTTTCTTGGATAAAAACTAATTACACCTCAAGCCGAAAGATATTTATCTCTATGCTTGATCGTTGAATCAATCTCGAATCTTTTTCGAGGTCCTCTGAAGCATCCAGAATAACAACTTGTTCGATTGTTTTGTTGGGTCTGTGGAGTTTCGGGATTTCTCGGCGGATAGAATTAGCATGAGTTCAGATAAATCTCCTTTCTATCCTTTTCCGGATTTAAAGCTAAGGCTGTGTACCGAGAATAGAGATTTTTGTGATGGCTCACCCAGATTTGGACACCAATATTAAAGTCGTCCAGTAACCAAAAGTAGAGAGCTAGGATTCTCTTCTAATGTTTCCCCCCTTGTGATATGAGAAATTTCTTTTTCATATTTTCAACAAGTTGCTCATCCAGGTAATTGAGATTAGGTAGAAGGTGTAAAAGGGCGATATTTAGAACATGATAAAAACCTTCAAATCAGGCAGAAGAGAATTGGATGACATCTCTGAGCATGGTCACTTTTGGCATGCCATGAATGGCGAATTTCTGGGGCAGGCTGTTAATAATAGTACTTGTCGTAGCAGATTTAATGGATATAACATGAAGCCACCCTGAATACGAATCTATCAGAATAAGATTAGAGATTCCTTGAATATGTCCAGCAAGACTGAGATCAATGTGAGACAAGGGAGCTTTTGTTTGGGAGCACATAAAGGAATGCTAGGGAGAAATGAATGCAATTGTGTGCTTAGCCTTGCCTGCTTTTTGTGCAATCACTTTCGATACTGTTCCAATTGAGCAGAAACATAGGTCGCTTTGCATTTATTATCTGCTAGTGCCAATCGCTTAGGAAGGAAAACGCACTCTGATAAACCTCTAATGTGGTTACACCGAACAAGATAGTTTGGAGACTTAATATCAAGGGACGATCTAGGAATTCTGAGAGAGGTAAAAAAAAACAATCTTTTTTCTGTCTATTTAGGTCGCGTATGTGATTTTTTTGGCGATCTAGCAGGCAGGATTTCTTGTCGTTGCTTGGGCACGGTAGGCTCTGTGACAAGTCGTTGGGGAACAAGTTTGGGTATGGAAAATTCCATTGCGTGTATGGGAATCATTACTTTTACACTATATCTGACTGATGGACTTAACAAAATGTCATAATGGGCCGCCTCAGAAGAAATCATCACATAGGATAATGGTACAACAGGATGAGAAACAGTGACAGTAGAAGTGATGGCAACATCACAGGAATGTTTAGCCTCAATTTTGCAGAAATAACCTTAATTTCTACCGATAAATCTTCAGACATTTTGTAAAGTATTGAGTAATCCACCGTTTCTTGAAAAAACACACATTTTTGCTTTCAGCATTGCAGAAGTCGTCAGAGATGAAAAATAACTTGTGTTCGCCATTGATGTGACCTTGTTAGTCCCCGAAGTAGCCCATAAAAGCCTGAACTCGATAAAAACACGGGATAAAGCAAAGTTCAACAATTTACTTTCAATTCTGCGAGCAATAGTCATGCAATGCAGCCATTTTTAACAAATATGGGCATTTTAGGAATTTTCAACAAAAAATTGTTAATTTAAATTGTCTCGGAAAAAAATTGTCCTCTTTATCAAACAGTAGGCAAATTTCATCAATCGCTTGTAAAGTTATTATGACAGTTTTTTTCAAATCATAAACTCTGTTGTTCTGCGACACAACATTATTAAAATCAAAGACTTTTCTTAAAACTAAGGGACGACAGCTCCTTCCCTACATTGGAAGATCGGGAGTTGAATTAAAGCTATAGGATTGATTGGATGATATTAGGAAGTGAAGAGGGGCTGGGCTGCCTACTACTCATCATCCCAGATCGCTAAATTACCGGCCCCATCGTACTCTAAATTCAGTCGTCTTAAGAGTTACTCTGTACGTTTAATCAAGTTAGGAGGAAAAGGGTTGTGACCCCAGGGCCCTGTTTTGCATAGTTTTAGCTCATAAACAAAGCGCAAATGTCAGACTGGATATAAAATTTTCATCGATACGGGAAATAGCCGAAATTATGTTGGTGTCACATCGGAAAAACGAGCGAGAATGAGATACAGAATAACAAAAAGTTGGTTAGGAGTAAGACCACAGAAGAGTTGATTATGTACTGGCTGAGGGTATACAGAATCTCCACGCCTGCCGATGGTCATGCATAAAATGCATTTGGTGAACATGCGTGTCAAAGCGTTCCTGGTAGATTGGTACTTTTCTATGTTAATTTTCTTAGTTGTTTACCGATTTAACCCAATGCACTAAGCTCCTCTCTGCTTGATTCACCCTTTCTGTTGCATACTAGGCGGAACACTAGCAAAACAAGCAGGTATCCGCAATCTTTACGATGGAATTTAATAAAAGATCGAATGAGTGACAGTTTAGCAAGATTTACATACCAGATATTTTGCAACTTCCAGCCTGCAATCTTCTTTACATTAGCCTTACCACATAATAAAGTCCATGCTGCAGAGTTATATTGGGCACAAATTAGTGTGAACAAAACGGCTAGAATTTTCGTATCAGAATGATCTGCCATTCTGCTCACTGAGTGTGCGCCAACGAGAATCGAACTCATGAACTCGGGCATGGCAGACGTGCGTATTAACCAATGCGTCGCCGATTTAACCGTAGGAGCATTAAAAAATTATTTATTACATGAGGCATTTAAACACAGAGTATGGATAAAAGAGAAATTGATATGAACTGTAGAATACAAGTTAAGTGTGACGAAATCGAAGTTCTTTGAATTTCATTTTGTCTAACGCTGTAAATTTTAGACTTCAGAGTTTTTTCTCTAGGTTTCTGGGGGATAGTCTGTGGCATATGCATTAGACAAATGAGAGAAATTATTTTATAACTGCTCTTATCTCGGACAGCCACTATATACCAGCTAGCCTAGCGGACTTCATTGCAATTCAATTTGATATTTCGCTTGACCTATTCATTAATCGGAAATGCTTCGCATTTCTTTATTTATTTTACAAAATCCCCACAAACTGACTTACCATTATCCATATGGATCTGAACATCAGGTTTACCCTGCGCACTCAAAATCAGGGAACGAGATATCATTGAACCTGACTTAAATTCAAGTCACCTGGCTTGAGGAAAGGGTAAGGTTTTGGTTGCAGTGGCGTTAGCTAAAAGACAAGGCCTTTATTTTATATCGTACATTAAAGTAAACACTGCTAGATAGTCTTATTCCAACTCAGTGAAGCACCAATGATAACAAAACTATTTATTTATAAACTCCCCTTGGTAATGGTTTGACATTTTTCTGCTGATAGCTCCGTGTTTGACAAAAAAGACCGCCGACACAACAAAAGGTCAGCTCACGTTATTTAGCGCCCAAAGCACTCTTGAATCCAGCATTAAAAAACACAGACCGAAATGAAAAGAAGGGTACTTACTATATTTGGAAATTTTATTAATATTCACATTTGTTAGTGGCATTTAATGAAGGTAATAGCTACACGTGACAAATATTGCTGATATATAAACAGATCGTTTTATGAGAATTATAGATTACGAAATTAACGTTGTCTTGTTAATTTTTCCTTCAAATCCATTTTGAAAATGAATTTGAAACGCAATTTTAACCTAAAATGAGAGGCTTATTTTTTTGCTTATAGTGGTTTAGGCTTCTCACAGAACTTTAAAAAGCATTGATTCTATTCAATGGGGTAGCATAAGCACAAGTTTATGCATTGTATGGGGATAGAACCGCTGGTTTTGACAAATGGTGGAATGAGGGAAGTCACACAGACTGGCCTTCATCATTCCAGAATTTGGATCAGATAAGAGATTTTTTATGTGATATGTCATGTGTGTAGTAAGTGTGCTCCCAAAAGCTAGATCAAATGAACAACATGTGAATGTGTCATCATGAAAATAATGAAATGTAATGATAAAGTAGGTAAAGTAAAAATAGCAAGTTTTCATGGAAAAGGAAGAGAGAAGGTGAAATAAGAGATATAGAGTAGCCATGCCATTGCTATCTCTTTGCCCCTTAGCTTATCTTTGCATAAGATACTGGCAGGAAAAAGATAAAAATAGCTCAAGGCCGTGGAGTCTCTGCACTATCACAGGATGAGTACTTCAATCCTAATTGGTCACACAAGGACTTATCAGCCTGATCAATATGCAGGCACGCGCTGGCCCAACTTCTCGGCAAATAAGGGTTGGCCTTCAAACGTTATAGGGAAAATACTCTTATTTCCATGGCAAAGTATTACTGAAGAAATAAAGTATCTTTAATTAACTATTATCTCCGTCAAATCCCTCTCTCGTAGAATTCAGTCTATTACAATCTACCAATCTTTAGATTATAGCCGTAGAACTAGACTTTCTGACATTGCAGTAGTACCGAATTAGTCTTAATTTGCAAATAATATTTTAGGACGATAATTCCGGTTGGATCTTGAAAAAGTTGGGATGAATATTTTTTTTAATAAACAATTTCGAAAATCCTATGCATTTTTGTAAGTGTGTAAAACTTCGCTCTTTGATTCACCTCAAATAATGCCATTTTATGAGCAATGAGTGTATTTATTACCTCAGATTTTATGAAGCTGGTATTTATTAGCCACAAATCCCGTATTCAATTATTTCCATTTGTCCTTTGTTTTAGTTTTGTCTGGAAAATTGGAACGACTTCCATCACAAATTTGTCTCGGATCTCCACCGTATTGCCGTTAGATTAATATTTTTAAGAAAAACAATTCGTTTCATTACTTACGTGAGAATTTAATGTAACTTTTAAGAATTAATTATATATATCACGAATATATTCACAACTTTCTGCATTTAATAATAACTGCCAGGGAACACAAACTAAAGACAGTTCCCTATTTCACTCAGATCACATGTCCAACGCGTGAATTGGCATTAAAAACTCAATAAAGAGGAACATGTCAGCACCACGAGGTATGACAAGCCTTATATGATGATAGTGCTAGGAATACTTTACGATTGCCATGAAATGTGCCTAGATGTGGAATAATCTTAACAATCTGCAAATTTATTTAAATACAATGGTTAGGTTTGTTGAGATATCAGCACATTAGCTTATCAGGTTCGTACAGATTTCATGCTACGTTTAAAATTTTAACTTGATAGTAAAATCTGCATTGTGCTTCCGCATATAAATATAAATTATAATTAATCGTAATGAAAGCAAAGAAAAGTTAGTTCTACTTTACATTCACTAATTCCCAATCAAGCCAATTTATTGAAAAAGCGATCCTCTCCGAAATATGAGGAGGAAATAGCAATTTACCTTCATCTTATTAAAAAGATATTAAATGATTAATATTAACTGAAAAAGAGGACAATCACTTTCTGTGTTTCTTATTCAATCGCTGTTAGTTTAGTTAAAATATAAAACGATCCTCTTTTCAAAATTAAAGTAAACGACGATTTCAAAACGTCATTTGCAATGATTTTACCGTTCCCATAGACTGAAGAGTAAAAGTTCAGTCTTTTTAAAATGAGAAATTCACATTTAACAGTTTATGTTAGTTGTTTTTATCTTATTTTTTTCCAATTTGCATGCTACTCTTCACGTCTCTTACCGCATACGTTTATGCAAGCCATGTGTTTTGACCTTTATTTATTCATTTGTATTATTGTCCTTATTTGGGTTCATGTATTTCTTTGCTTAATCATTCCCACATGGTCATAGGCGTTATGTTATTCACATCTCACAATTAAACTTGTTTGCTTCCTCGCAGACGTCTTCTCTCTGATTCATGTTGTAACAAGCGCTACTACTATTGCTGTTCTCGGGCACTTAATAGAGGCCATTTGTGGGGTTATGCTCTGGTTGTGAAGCTTGAAAGTTTGCAAACTAGCAGTAATCTACATTTGAGAATACCTTATTATGGTGATAAATCAAAGTAAAGAAAATGGATCGAAATAATTTGAAGGAATGTATTCCTATAGGCATTTCAAGCACATGTACTGTATTATTCATAAGCCAATCAGACTGTCATACCTAGCAAGCTTTCTTTCCATTTTTAATATATGACAATTTTAGGATAAATTATCTGTCATTTATCATGTAACTAGCGCAGGTAAGAAGTGGGAAATGTGGAAATTTTGTATCCCAGTTGAGTTCCTAACCTTCTTTTTTGCCAAGCTAACAGCTAAATGCGAAGCAAATACAATAGATTAATAACACAGAAATTCTCCTATTCAAAAAGGGATGTATTTATTCCTAAAGAAGGTTAAATTCTGATATTAACCTTCGTATTCATGATTAATATAAATGCATCTTAATATATTTAGTGTATCTACGGCATCGATTTTGTCAATCTACCACAATTTAGAACTTGGAATATCTTCCTTCGCGTAAAATAGAAATGTAATTAAGATTAACCTGCAAGGTTACAATAGAATCTAATAAGTTCTCAGCAAGATTTTATTCGAGCCGACGCCGACTTTCGCACATATGGCACGAATCACATACGCATTCACAATTACACGAGGTGTGCCAAGGTGGCGCCTACCTTTGAGGCAAGGTATGGCTGATCGATAGATTGCTCATTTCTCTTGAGCTTGCTTACACGCGGAGCGAAATGAATGGCACTTCTTTAATTAGGTCTCTCTCTTGTTTCACCCTCAAGGCAGTCTCTTTATAAGAGTGAACACTTGACAAACACCAATCTCAACAGATAGAATATGAGTGTTAATCCTGCTGTAGTTATTGATGTCGGTTCTGGACTTTGCAAAGCCGGTTTTGCTGGGGAAGATGGTCCAATTAGCATATTCCCGTCTATTATCGGGCGCCCAAAGAATCCGCAGATGATGCTCGGAATGAAGAGACAGGAATATTACGTCGGAGACGCTGCTCAACAAATGAGAGGTGTTCTAACTCTACAGTATCCAGTTGAGAATGGTGTTATCAAGAACTGGGATGATATTGAAAGGATCTGGCATCATACATTCTACAATGAGCTTAGAGTAAGACCGGAAGATCAAGCTTGCCTTCTTACGGAAGCTCCAAGAAATCCAAGAAGTAATCGAGAGAGAATGTGTGAGGTGATGTTTGAGAAATTCAATGTCCCTGGTCTCTACATTGCCATTCAGGCCATCATGTCTTTGTACTCTTCTGGAAAAACGACGGGAGCTGTTTTAGATATTGGTGATGGAGCTACTCATATGGTACCCATTTACGATGGCCATGGGCTGGATCATCTAGTTGTGCGGTTGAATTTAGCTGGTCGGGATATTACTGATTACTTGAAGACTCTCCTTCTTAAACGAGGCTATAGTCTTGTGTCGTCTGCCGAATTAGAAGTTGTTCGTGATATTAAGGAGCGTCTCTGCTATGTTGCCAAGGATATAAATGATGATTATGAAAGAGCACAGGTGGATCCGAGTATCGAAAGGCAATATGAAATGCCTGACGGTCAATTTATCCAAGTTTCAACAGAACGATTCCAGAGTCCTGAAGTGTTGTTCACCCCTGAGCTTATAGGACGAGAAATCTCTGGAATTCATGACGTAGCTTACCGTGTTATTGAAGGTTGTGAGATTGACCTTCGTCGTTCAATGTATAAGAGCATTGTCCTTTCCGGTGGAAGCACAATGTTTGAAGGACTTATTCCACGACTAGAAATGGAAATTGGTCGACTGGTTTCAAGAAATGTCAAAGTCAATGTTATCGGTTCAGAACAGAGAAAATTTGCCGCTTGGATAGGTGCTTCTATTCTTGGTTCATTAAATGCTTTCAATGACATGATTGTAACCAGGGAGGAATATGCCGAAATGGGACCAGGAATCGTTCATAGAAAGTGTTTCTAAGTCTGTTCTTAATTCTACCTGTTTGTTAATACTATTTTCTAAAATATAGTGCACTGTGATTTTTTTCATGCAAATAATATTTCATGAAAGTCGAGAGCTTGAACATTCTGTCATTATCATACTTAAAGTGATATTTTTATTTATTGTGTATTTATTTGTTTTCATTCAAACAAATGCTTCAAATAGAATTTATTTCATAACCGTCTCTGATATTCCTTTGAACAAGCATATTTATACGGGTATTTCGACAATATCTGTAAATTAATTTTTCACATACAGACCCTTATAAATGAAGTTTATTCACTTATCATTACTTTTCTGCCAATAATATTTCAATTATCTGTGTCTAAAGTTAATCGAATTGGACTGTATTATGAAGATGTCACCGCTTAATCACATTAGGAAAAGGATATTAAATCAATCAGGAGTTTATTACCACTCTGAAGACTGAGACCAAATCTAGCTGCTAATTCCGTTTTAATTAGGTCATAAGTGACAATTGTAAAAACAGTTGCACTTAAATTATCCAATAGGATTTTTACCTTGTATTAGCACAATGATAACTTTTGTTCTATTGAATTCTATGGAGCCGGAGGGTAGGAATAGTTCCATCAAATAAATATCAAATTATTTTTTGCCTTATTTCATTTCATTAGAAGATAGGAATTGGCTAATATATACATATATATATATATATATATATATATTTGGAAAGAAAAGCTTTAAGCCTTCCGGGTGACATTTTTTGAAAGGAGAGCAGAGTGTAGATCTTTCCCGATTTGGATTTAAGTTTGGTAGCAGAAGTGTTTGAAGAGTTTAAGTGAGCACCATATCAAGTTAGTAGAAATACTTGCTGGAGCTCGATCAACTTAAACTAAGGGATAGCCACATAAAAAAGCTGGCGATTTTCCAAAGTGCTTGAGAAAAAAGCTACTGCCCAAATAGAGGACCAAGATTTGACTGCAAAAGAGGGAATAGTTGAGAGGGAGTTCAAAATTTGGAAGAGTAAGTAATAAGTCTATGTGAAGAGTAAAAATGAAATGTGATAAAGAGGCCAAAATATCAGAGTTTGATTGACTGTTTACGTCTTTTATTACCCTGGTGAGCATTCAATACAAACCTGAGATAATTTCGGAAAATAGCAGTTTTCCGAATGAGAGTTTGCATTCATTAATATTTCACAAACTAATATCAATTTGATTAAGATAAGAAAAAGGAGCGAAGTTCAGTTCCATATCCAAAGAGAGATTTATTTGAATAAGGTAAGATCAGAAAGTAGTAAAAAACAACTCAACTCCACTCTAAAACCTGTCACAATTTTTACTACCTACTTGAATAACATACACGAATTACACTATCGCATGTGATTTTGCTCAATATTAAAACTATATTTTACTAATCCTACAAATTTAGCTGCCTCTATCTTCAGTCGAAAAAAGATATGTTTAACTCAATCACATCTACAGTTTTCAATAAATAAAATAACAAGACTGCATAAGACTAGCCACCTTTAATTTCTTATTATTCTTTTTTATTGTAACTAGGAGAAGGAGATAATTATTTTGTAGGCACCGCGGGTCGGTTGAACAGCGATCAGCGTACGCATCTGGAAAATTAGAGGTCATGAAATAAATGCTCATCGGAGCACACACTGCTTAATTGTGGTCAACAAGAGAGGTGAGCTTCTTGTAAGATGGACTTCAAGATACTAAGTTTTTACTAAGTTCAGGTACTTTGAATACTTCCTCTGATGAAATTGGGAAGCTTTATCTGAGAATAACATGTCTTTTGTGATTACTTCCTGTATTAATGTATGGTCATATCCTCTGTTATCAGGTATGGTATAGTTGCTCAGTTTCCCGAGAAAGTGATTTAACCAGATAAGAACAGTCTAGAGGCCAGACATTTATAACTGAAATTCTTAATCTATTTATACCTTTGGTGTTTGGTTTGCCCCGAAAGTGATTGGTCGGCGAAGATTGAATCAATCAATGGTCTGCATAAAGAGATGTGTCAGAATATGATTGGTCAGACGGCGGACCAATAGATGAATAGCGGTTTCCTAGTCATGCCATGACATAGAAATGACGTGCGATTCCTCTTCCAATGCACGTCAGAGTATCCTTTCACCTTTCTATCACTTCCCGTACAATTATGTCATATAATTACCGATTAATACTAGTCTATAAAGCGATCTTAAAGCCAAAATCCCTGTCAGAAATGGAGGACACAAGTTCTCGATGTTATAATGAGAGCTTTTCAATTCATTTACATAATTTAAATTGCAAAGTCTAAATAGGAATACTGCATATGAATCTGCCATTGAATATGAATCTCAATCGGCGTTAAACGATAATATATCTGTTATTATCTGGCCAAAAATTATTATTTAGTGCTCTCCTCTTAGAACACTTACCATAATAATTTAATATTTTCAATCAGATTGTAACTCCTACTGCACTTAAACAATAAACATGTTAACACATTAATGGATCACCTTTCGAAAAAACATCCATTTTGGTAGAAAAGTTTGGTAGTGAACGAAATTCTAGGATACTTATATGACATTTCATGAAATACACGTGTTAGAATTAACGCAATACTTGCTTTGACTTTAGGTTAAGCCAGCAGTTTCCGCATGATTTTCTAATGATGATTTGTAATTCTCGGCCTTAAGAATTCAAATAATCAATGAGTTGCTCTAATTTTCTTATAAATACGTCTTAGGGCCTTTTAGGTGAAAGTATTTTCCAACGTTCATCTTGTAACGAGAGGTAGCATCATGAAGATATGGAAGCTCAGAATATCGGTACTTAATCAGAGTAATTGGCTTAACCTGCACCAAAGAGCACCGTACTTGTGACCTCTGATTTTACAAACGAAAACCAACCACTGCTGTATCGGGTTGCATTTTTGCTCTCACCAGTAGAGTACTCACTCATTGCTGCAAATGATAAATATGCAACAACGAGTAAGCTAATACTTATTATGTCGGGCTAAATCAATAGATAGAATGACTGCTTTAACAATACCGCTGAAGCTAATACTAATCCACGCGGTGGTCCGCGTCATTTAAATTAAAGTGTACTTTTCGCCTTGGGATGCATAATTGTCGTCTTTCTGAACATTATGAATGCTCTCTTATGGGGTTCACAACGCTAACAAAGCTGATTGAATCACGTGCGCTGGGACTTTCTGGGAAGTGCAGAGATGTAACCGGTCGCGTAGAGAACAAGCGCGGATGTGTGTGCAGAGACCTCCTCAACCAATCGGCAATCAAGTTCCCTCCAGCCTAGCGTGGTTTTGTATTTAATGACTAAGCTTTTGACAACGACACACACATAGAAGTGAGCAATAAACCCTCTCCACTCAACATTTTTCTTGTTCTTACCGCTTTGGGCATAGCATAGCTAATTTTGGGAGCAAATTGGCAATAAGGACTCTGCTAGAGGCTATTTGGACTGCTTAGGAGGATTGCTTAAAAGACTTTTTGGTGTAGCATCCGGTACACTCTAAAGCAACCACCTGTACGTGAGTCCAGTTGTTTATATGTCTGCACAACAAGATTTTTATGAATAAAAAATGGAATTCGTCTCTAAACACAACGGAAAATGTACAATAATAAATTAACTGAAGCAATGAAATGGCGATATTAATATTATTAAAATTAAATCAAAGATTTTGCGTGACCATGTTGATGAATTTGACATGTTTGACATTCTTACATATTATTATTGAACCAATAAAAAAATAATGCGTTATTAACGATGCTTTACTAAAGGAAAAAGTGAATTTTAATGAATTAGTTCCGAAAAGCCTTCACTTTGAACTAATTAATCATTCTCCATTTTTGGTCTGGACATCTCTTTAGTCAGAGTTAATCGATCCCATAGAGTTTATTAGCAGCTTAATACGCTATTTATTTAATCTTATCATACTCCTATTGCACTAGATGCCCTTTTGACACATATGAATGGGCCTATTTATATACATCGTTTCAATTCTATTCATTATTGAAGGATGACCTTTTATGCGTTTCCAAAATTACTCTATTCGCACTCTCTATGATAATATTTCGGTTTTTCGTCTAAGAAGTCACAGTGACAGTCCCTATGACGCAATACCCTAACCTGTCATATCTAAACCCTTCTACTGATTTCACCTTTCCATAACTGTCCCGTTTCATGAGAAGCACACTGCACTCACATCTTCATGCACACACACTTTTGTTCCTTATCTCTCTCTTGCTCATTTGAATCCTCATTGTGGCTTGATAAATGCATTTTAGCCTGGTCAGCTCTTGGTGTTCTGGTCTGTAATTGTTGTTCCTGTTGTTAGCTAACAATCGTCAGTTGTTACCCTAACCTCTACATTAGATGGTAGAGGTCAACGCAAAGATATTTCCAATCGTGCTTTCGTCTATTTTGAGCAACTTAAAGTTACTATTTGACATATCATGCTTTACCTTATAAATAGGGAAAAACAATAACCCCATCTAGAGCTCTACTATGACCTATTTGAAACAGTTTGTAAACATGTTGACCTCAGAATTAATTAAAAATCTATCAACTGGAGACCATTTCCTCCAACGAAGCGATTTACAAATGTTGATAATAAACACATTCATTCTCGCTCATTTGCGAATTTCATCAGGGAAACTTTTGATAAATTAAATATGTTATCAATATGCTTGACATTCGTTTGTCGATTTAAGGTAAGAGGTATTACCTTATATGTGAAGAAACATTAGTAAACTATTTTACATATTGCGAATGAAATAGCCGTTTTCAATGGATTCTTCAAACGTTTTTATTGATTCCTTTCATATCTTTTTACTTCCTATATTTTAATGTCTTCAATTATTAAGAATTAATCTATTTTTTCGTTTTACCATGGTTGACAAAATTAGCATTAAACGATGGTCGCATGGATATGGCAGTGATTAACTTGAACATCTCCCAAGTCAGTGGCCACGCAATCGCTCCTCATCGCGGTGCACACCAAGTGGTGTGGATGGCCAATTAAACTGATTAATTATGAGTAAAAAGATGGTCGATGGAATGCAAGTTTCTTATCAGATTAGCGAGAAGAAGTACTGCCCTTATGCGTCTTTCAATGGTCATGAAATTAAACAGTAGTCCACCGGTGGTGCTACGGTTAATTTGTATGCTTTCCAACACAGATATCTCGGATTCGATGTCAGTCGGTGTACGCTCAGTAAGCGAAATGGCCATCTACACTGATCAGGTCTGAGTAATGTAGAGAATGATAAAATTCGATTACCTCTCCATAATGCTAATTCTCTAATATTGGAAAAAAGGTTTCCTAAATGGGCTTGGAGGTTACGGGAGGCTGAATGACTGCAACAATTCTGCTCAAACTAGTAAATAAACTAAGAAAATTAACTAATCGAATATTATACGTTTTCATACAATAATTTGTAAAGCCATACTTTCATAAATGGATTAATAAATCCGTATATGATTTAAGGAATGTATAGAGGAAACGAGGAAATCGTATGATAAGTACGCAAAAATATCTTGCCATTTATGTCTCTTTCAAGTGGAGGCAAATATAGATGACATTTAAAGTCAACATTTGGAATGCAACGTTTTTCACAACATGGAAAAAATAAAGTACCATTACAAATAAATAAAAAAAGGAGAAAATGTAGTTATGGAATTTTATTTCAAAAAATTACTGATGGAGCATAGTTTAGTAAGTGAAAATAGCAGTATTTAAAAAATAATTTTTTGGTGTTCTGGCAGTTAAGACCTCTAAATCAATTAAAAAGGAACATTCCTTTGAGCAAAAACACCATTTCAATAATTATAATAGGTTCAGGGAGTTTAATAAAACAGGTAGGAGGAGAATATTAGAATGCCATGTTATAATTCAGTTTGAGCGAAGCCTACTAATCTCTGTTAAGTTAATAGTCTTTTAGTCTAAATTAGGTGGATGATATGACAGACGAATTAATTCAGTCAACCAGTTAATTGGCTGTAAGCAACGTAGGCGTGGACGTCCTTTAACTTGGGAAAATTAGGATATGGCCTAGTGATATGTAACCATTAGGTAGAAGTGTTATAGTGATGTTTTCTACACTTGTACTCACCCCTCCGACTGCACCCCATGCTGACTATTTCGCCGTTTTTCGTGTTTAAACGCTTTGCCAAAAAATGTAATTTAAATTTATTACTTCCCTAAAATAATAGTAGACCAGAAGTAATGTTTAAAGTGTAGAAAGTTATATAAAGATAAATCTTACTGGAATGCGCAAAATCTGGTAAGTTCCTATAACTGACCAGACTATTCAATCCCAACACACTGGGGGTTTAAAATTTGTGGTACCTCCTCCTTCAATCTGAATAAATTTCCATCCTTACAGTACGTTGTTAGAAGCAGCAAAATCCGAATCAAGGAAATATAATCTGACACCTAATTGGATTAACTGGTTAGAAAGCTCTGAATATCGTAAATATGAATTTAGGAGAAATAAAACGAGTAAAATCTAAACAGGAATTTATGGTGGAATTTTCGACTGTTTCCTGTTATACTATCCTCCATGTTTAGATGATTTCCAATGATTAAAAATTGCAATTTTCGGTCTTCGAATTTCCAGTTCTAATTTTCAACGTTAACTCCTAAAGCTAACTCCAATTAGCAGTCCGTCTCATTAGTAGTTAAATCATGCAGGTCGTTTTAATTAAAACAACTTTTATGGGGTTAGATCCATTGCAAGTAACTTACCTAACACAAAATTCTTCAGCAAAGTAAAAAGACGGCGTCTTATACATTCGAATCTGACAAATTCCTGAAAATGTTTCTATTCCTTGCCAGTTCTTGGTAAATAAAATAAGAAATTCATTTTAATAAGTCAGAGTCTAGTTCAGATGGTGAAAAGAATGTGAAAATTCTAAAATTTTATACATCTCAGCGTAGCTATGTTAAGGTCGTGTAAGCTGTGCCATTTAACATCAGACTCCTCTCTCAACTTATGGAAGAAGAAATGAATTGAAATGACAGAATCACCTATCAGGATTAATTGACCAGTCAACAAGCTCTGCATAATGGGATAAGAATTTGGTAATCCTCGTGACGATTTACGGAGTTTGAAATGTAGAACTTAAACTATCTATTAAGTATACATTACACAGTACGAATTCGAAAATTGAATGAGGTCTTTTTAATATCTTTAGATTACTCCCAGCATCGTTCGAATCCCTCTACTTTATTAATTAATTAAACTTACTTGTATTCTATTTCAGGTGAATTTTTGGCCATGCTGTGGGTTATTATAATATTATAATAATAACAAATATAGGACTACAAGGCATAAATAAACGCATTCATAAGAATTCACAATTTCAATTGAATTAATTACCATTTTGAACTCAACATTATTTTAAAAATTTATCGATATGCAGTTCGCAGAGCCTCAGGGTCATTCCTCACATTGTTTTTCACTATCGATTTGAACTAGTTGCCAATGCAAATTAAGCGGCATGTATCTTCTTGAGCATTTAAAATTGGAAAGTGCTCATCGGAGAAACGTTACTAAAGTTAGTGATATCTGCAATGTTTAAATAGTATTTTCATATTTCATTTACTAGCTCTTTGTTGTAGATAAATAGAGTCGGAATAATCAAATACGACATTAAATCAACGTGTTAGTATGCTCTGAATATTGTAAACATAATCTCATCCAGGAAACTTAAAAGCCTTAAATCTGAACCCTATGATATTACTCAAAGAGCTATTTTGCAAATAAAACACACGGATGGCTGAAAATATCAGAATCTTAAATAATGTTCTGACTTCATAATCAAGCTCTTCTCCATCTCCTTTCTCGTTTCATACCTTGAAAAACCATCTTTATATTCCCCAATAATAATAACTTTTAACCGATTTTAGTGCCAAGAGGAATACTAGTAAATAAATATTAAAGTGAAATGCGAATAAATTGTTTATCGGCCCATAAGTTTTATTCTAGAAAATTCGAGTAAATATTTGGAAACAAACTATTGTTACACATATACATTACATATTTTCATACGGATGCTAATATTTTAAAAATAAATTTACGAAATAAAGAAGTAAGATATAGATGGGTGTGAGAGGAGTCGGTTACTAGACAGTGCATAAAAATAGCCCTCTGAATTCTGTCCTGCCATGAGAAAATTTTGTAACATTTAATATTTCAGTAAAAACAGTGCAACGGAAATGACAAAATAGTGTCGCATGAGCAAGAAAATGATACATACTAGGGACACCAAAATACCGCTTTTTTCAGCTCAGTACAAGAATTTTTGCTTGTCCAAACACTAAATATGCCAGCCAAGACCACGATCATGTAGCTATATTTGCATATATGTAAGAGAACATAAACATCGTAGTGCATTTCAATAATCATTCTATTATTTCAGACTCAATAACACGTCCACTTTTTTCACACTTTCTCAATTGAGCTCATGATGATGGAAAAGCAATTTACCCAAAATACAAGTGCTAAACAGATTATTTTATTATTATTGTGACTAAAAGCAGGATGGATGTCAGCATTTAAGTTTTTACATGATCTCTTCTGAAATCTGAATAGTCTGATGCCCATAAAATGAAATGAGGGGATATTCACCCCCAAGTTCATTTAAGAAAATCGTTTTGAGCACTTATCTTGTCTAAGAAATTATCTAATTAAGAAGCTCAAATTCCGCTAATATTCTATTGTCTAGAATTTATTTAATGCGTTTGACCTTTGGAATAACTTGATGAGTAGCGTTCATGTAATCACTGTGTTGGCTAGAAAACCTTCAAAATGGAATGTGCCAGTATGTCGAATTGTGATTTTAAGGATAGATTTCGTTAGTTCTCTATCTTTTCTTGAATTAAAACAAAAAGACTATGATGTAGTTGATGAGTGCTGAAGTAATCATTATTATCCATGGTAATACTAAAGTATAGTAATTTTGAGTCATGCCAAAGCTTTCTTACACCTTAAATAACAGGGAGAATGGAGCGATAAATGAGAGAATGACTAGTATGGAGCCGAAAATTTCCTTTCCTCATAATAACTCTGGGGTCATCAATTTGTTTTTCCCTACTTGCACTCAGACTTCAACGGATCTCATAGATTTGCCACTAAATTAGATATTAGAATATGTTCAGAGCTGATCCAGCTAAAGATTGGATCAGTTCCAAGGAGAAAGTCATCTGATACCACCGAAAATGTTTTGATTCGTAGTTTACACATTTTGATGCAATTAGTTGATAAAGTAATTAATTGTCCCTCGAGTCAAAAATTATCGAGAATCATGATTTCCAAAATTTGATCAACTGAACACAAATTCGGAAGGCCAAGTTCTAATTCCCCACAATAACAAAATGATATGACACATTTGATTAAAACTGTTTTAATAGTTATACAGTTAACTTGGTAATTCCACATTTTAAAGTAGGACAAGAAATCAAAAACTACTTGACTGTGAAGCCCATTATGATACTCATGTGAACAGATAGAAACAAGTTTATTGAAAAAAGATCCCAAAAACAGAATCATATAACAAACAAGAGGAAGAAGGTTCGATGAGTATTTTTGTTGGAAGATTGAACACAATTCAGAGACTAATGTACACATCTAATTCGCTAGAGGCTACTAGATCTGACCTCAAAAGCGTGGATTGCTAAACTTACAGATTCTTTTTGAACAGTAAGAGGAGTAATAGAAATGGATGCTCTCACAAGATTAGTTGCAGAATACTGTTGTGACATAAAGAGCCTACCTAAAATTTGTCAAATTCCATTCGATTTTAAAACCCAAAATGAAATTTCGGCATGGATCCGGAATAACCCGAGAACCTAAAATCTTTCTCTCTCGCGTTCCACTTCCCTCGCCACAATTCTGTTGCTATTTTTCCTTACACGTTTGTCTAGTTATTTTTCTTTTCCAATAAACTATAAAACTCCCACTTTTTTTCTATTAAAAGTACACATACTTTACCAATCTCAAATATACCCGGTCTACCTACCTACCTTTTTCTCCTATACTTTCTGATTCTCCCCCATAATCTCCTCTCAACAACTTCTTGCCTCCTCTCCATCCTCCTATGTGGTGAAAATCGTAATAATCTCGAAATACGATCATTTATATATGTTTTAATCTCCCGTGTCCAGTCTTCTAATGTACCTCTCTCCTTCAATAATGCTCTTCTTACCTTAATGAACTCTAGCACACACGCTCGCGCTGATTCTTCAAAAATATATAGTAGTCAATTTAATAGCTAAAACCCTCTATCACCTTGAATAGTAAATTAGTCATTATACATAATATCAAAATATCTCACCTAATAAGTGTTTCCTATTTGTCGTTTTCTCTACCCTCATCAATTATGTAAATGTTAAAAAATGCTACCTAGATTCTCTGCACCATTCTCCAGTATCATGCCAAAAATTGACGCTTAACACCAATATCCGAAGTGAATTTGTTTACAAGCATAATTTCTTACTATGTGGGTAGCCGTCTATTCACATAATGTAAATTTCATTTAAAAGTTTACTATGTATCACAACCGGGTGATTCAAGATGTCGCAGAAAAAAAATAAATGAATATTTAGGGTCTTGAAGCTTGCGAATAAGAATACAGACGTCTGTGAATAAAAGTGAAATGAGACAACTGTATATATTGATCCAAAAAATCAGAGATCAATACAAAAATAAACTTTGAAAAATAAATTACAAGTGGAGATTGAGTAAGTTTAAAAGGTGGTTTGAAGTTGAAAGAACTGTCAAAACACTTACAGGTTTCTGTTTCAATACTTACTTTTACAATTCTTTATTCAATCAATCTGTCTTACTAGGCATATTGGAGATCCAGGTCGACCGCGACCTCATTAATTATCAGACACCCCTCATTATCTACTAATTCTTAATTTGCTATTTATTATGAATCCATTGACTGACCTCAATCTAGGTCGGCTATCCGTAAAATTCTCTGCTATTCAGTCGACCCAGTCTATTCAGTCGGCATTTTTTAATACCATGAGTGTTATGGTCAGCGGTAAGAAGCTCTGTTCATTTTCCCGTTGAGGCAGTCAAGGACAAACTGAAAATATGCAAATTTTTAAATGCTTTTCCCTCATGATATTAACAATTACTTTATTCATTTCCCTTTTGCATTGAAAACAGCGTTTCATTATGAACTTGTTTATCCGAACTAATGAATAACCTTGTCTCGTTATATTATTATAGTGTAAAAAAAATATTGTTAAAAAGCTCTAACATTTTCAAAATATAACTTCTCTTCTCCTCTCTTCGGCTATATTTGGGGATATTCTGGAATTGTTAGCTCAAATTACATTAGGCACACATTCATATCTAGTGAAATTTCATTCAGTTAGATAATAAAATAATTTTCTAGGGCCTCTTCATAATAATCGATATGATTTATAAAACAAACGATAAAAATGTGCAACATCTCAACATGCTGATTAATGGGTCTGCTCCGTCTCGCCAAGTATTGCGCGCCTATTGACTTGTACTTTTACCCTTACCGTCAATGAACAATGACCACGAAATCAGACAACACCTCTAGTTGTACTTTATTCAGCCCTTATATTAAAGTATCATTACTACGTCTGTAATTTGGACGCATAACCCACCTTCTTCCTACCACCCTCTCCCTTTCCTCTCTGATCATCCAATACACAATTGTTCTACCTCAATTCCCGTCTTTCTGATTTGGGGAAGGCTGTTGTATCCTGTCAGCCCAAATCAATCAGATTATAAAAGAAACTTTACTTTGGATAAGATTTACTTTAAATGCTTATAAAAGGGGCTACACATCTCCTCTTCTATTGTATACTTTGTTTTCTACAGAGTGTTTTACAGTAATACGGCTTCATAAAAATTTCATTCAAGTTGCTTGTTGAGTATACGTAACAATCATAGAGGACAATAATCATTATTGCTTTTCAAATAGAACAAATTAGATTTTGCATGCAAATTCTTTTATCATTATTTCAGGGACACTGGTATTTGAAAGACAATCGCTGTAAAAAAATATCTAAATGAGTTTCGTCAGACCGTTCTTGACGATTTTCGTGTCATCTTGGTGTCTAGGTATTCCCCGAAACGTCTTGGAAAGTTGTATGCTTGCTTTGACTTATCAATTTCTGAATTTTTCGATCAAATTAATTAATAATATTTTTGAAAACATGCCTATTTGATTGTTGCAAAGTAAGGATTGGTGAAATTGAAAAAGAAAATTATTGTGAGTAGGCCAAAAATGTAAGCAGTTGTCTTTCATTCACTCAATGGATATTCAAGAGAAAAAAATGATTTACAAATGGTACATCATTTGTATGAACGTTCAACTTAAAAATAAGCTAATAATAACAGCACGAAAAATCCTCGTTTGGATTTTTGTTTCAACAAATGGAATGATTAGGGTGGGACTGCTTCCAATGATCACCTACATTTAGTTAGATTGTCACTGATGATAGCTTAAAGTAATACGAAGATGAAATTTTGAATTTTTGACCTATGTTTACTAAATTTGAACAAGTGAATGTTTGAGCAATAATACAGAAAGGTATGCCTTGACAATGCGCATATCTGCAATCAGAGGTCGCGAACTCAAAGCCCATCCGCATATACCTTGGTTTTTCAAGAGGATTGATAAAATGAGTTTTTCAACGTGGCGTGTTATTTCTTTATCCAGTAAGAATGTCTGAAACGCTTCCAGTCAGCAAAATTGGAGTCTTTTAATCCGAGATCTGTAAAAGTCTGGATTTTGAAGAGAAATTTGATAATTTTATGATTTTTAATATTCATCTTGGTCACATCCATTTTAATATTTTGAAAGGTCATCTAATGTTCCAAAATGCCGTGACGGTTGAATTTAAATGTGGTCTGTACTACTGTGGAGTTATTCAAAACGGAGATTTTGTTTCTTGAACCAGGCCGAATTAATTCTAATATAAACAATGTTTAACAACGCAATTGTTTCAGTGTTGGGCCTTGTTTTTCAACCCAGACACCTAAAAAATGCAGGCCTTTTCAGAAAATGTTTCCAACGTCTAGACCGATTCTGTTTTTCATAGAAATTTGGTAGAACCAAAAGAGTTATTCTTCACATTTCTGGTGCTCAGAGATATTAAAACGCGCTAAATGGGAGTACCAGACACGTTTTAACATTTCTGAAAGATGTTGAAGTCAAGTTTTATTTTCATAAACTGATTATTTATCTCATGTCCGAGTACATGCCTTATTGAATTTCTGGCTATTGAATCTCGTTACCATACAATAACTTTAAAAATGGCTGAAGAGAGCGAGAAGAACGCCTCTATTTTACGATATTAAGAACTAAAGGGTATTTTTCATAAATTTTTAACAAGAACTGCCATTATCATTTTTATGCAACAATACTTATCTAATGTCTTTATTGGTAGTGCAACCTTCATTCACCTTACAGCAGATTTTGATTTTCAAACTCATATCACAGCTGCTTAACAAGCTAATCCGGTAGCCGATCAGTCCCATAAATCAAAGCTTTATATAAGCGATTATCATTTTTTAAAAAAAGGGGAGACAGGTTGCCTTTGAAATACAAGTAGTATGCCTTTTTTCATTTGGATCTGAATAAATCGCTTGAACCAAGGCATTCACTGTGGTTTCTAGCGATAGGGAATAAAGAGTAATTATATTAAGGTAAGGCGGTGAGCCTGATGTATTATTATTACCCACAATAACACAAAAAATATGTTTTAACTATGAGGAGCACCGAAACTCGTTTAACGGAAAGTCCATCTAATGAAAAGTGGGATGGGATCAAAAAGTTGCTGAGAGCAACGTCAGGGTATCGAAGAGTTTTGTTTCCTTTGATTTTCGTATTTGAGTTGAACAGTTTTATTACCACATTCCGAAATTCAAATTTCCAAATTCAAATTAGCTGAAATAACAGTTTTAGCTTATTTTGAACCACTTTAATCTCGTGATATTTGGATAAAGCTCATTCTCGAACTGTTTAGCGCAATCTGGATTCATTTTTTCTCAAAAACACACAACAAAAATCATGTTTTCTTTATTTTGTATTTTGCATTTGTAATTTCTATGTCGATGCGGTGTTGAGCTAACGAAGTACTGATCAATCTAAGCGTGGAAGAAACTTCCCTTTAAAATAAAAAGCATCTACGCCGAATCGACTTTAAGTAGTAGATAAAAAGAGGAGGAAAATTAATTAAATTTGAAATTGGAAATTAAGGTGTTCTTTGTCACTTTTATTCAAATAAAAGTAGTTCACGTGGCTGCATTATAAACTAGGTCAAAATGTTGTTGTTGCAATTAAATATTTGGGAGTCGTTATTATTTAATTTCAACATCTTCAAAGTGTTATTGGACCACTTTATTCCATAGTTATCCTCTGTTCTCTATGATGGGCCTTATGAAGCTATTATTCTGTCCGAGTACTTCTGAAAGCCTAGTGTAGTCATCCTGCTTCCAAAGTGCACCCTCATACCGATTACTGATTTTTACTTGTTATATGCATCCCTTATGCTCCCCATTTTCCCTCTACTGTCCTGGATATTTATTTTCACTTCCCTAAACACCATCCCTTCCTCATTTTACTGTTCGAATAACATTAGTCCGATATCCATAAAGATCTTCAATCTCGAAAGGAGATTTATCTCAGCATACCGGTGACCCTATCTTCTACGCATTACAGTAATTCATCTTAATCGTAAAAAAAGATTATTAATGAAAAGAGTATATTTTAAATATCTGAATTGGTAGGTATAGAATCTGGTGTATACTTTGAACTTGTCATTTAGCTGATCTGACCAAAACGGCATTGCAGTAATAATAATGAATGAATTCTAAACAGTAAATATAGTGGCCTGTGAATGAGCTCATTTCATGTATCTTTACGTAGACTGACCTCGACCTAAAGTTAATTCAGTGTTTACTTGAGTATGCCCCAGTGTCTTGATCTCGATACCAACTAAAGCGAAACGCTATCCCTCCTCGTAACGCATCCTAGATTCCAGCTAAATGACATTCCATAATGTCTCTGCGACCTAACCGCCAAGAAATTTAATTAGTTTTAGCTTCACTCTGAGTTATTGCTTACCTGAAGCAGTAAATTTGTCTTGGCATGTAAACTAGAAGTGCCAGTTAGTTAATAAAAATACACATGGTTGAACCAAAAATATAGTAAAGACTTCATACCGATTTTACCTCACAAGTACAAGCAGAAGGCAGAACAAGACGAAATAATTACACATGACAAAAAAAATAATACTAAACGCCTAACATTTATACGAGACTGATACCCAGTTAAGTAAACACTTCCTGACTCATTTCCATTAGAAAAGAAAGTGAGAGCAAAAGCGTAAGTGCCATATCTTCAGGGTAATTGGTTAACTCAGTAGATATCTATATAACTAAAAGTTTCGTCGTATTAGTACTTCCTAGAAATCAAGTCAACGTCCGACCGATGGTGGTTTAATTCACTCCCCCTTCTAGGTGACCTGAGTAAAACAATTAAATTGGTTGTCGGGACTAAAAACATCATGAAAGATTTGTATCACTCAATATGAGACAAAGTACGCACTTTCTAGCAAAGGCAGTCTGATATAGGCCGCAATAACGTTTGAGCAACCCATAATCTGACCGTAACTATTAACCTAAATTTATCAAATGCAGTTATCAGATAAACTGAAAGACGAAAATGAGGAATGTGGGATCGTACGGGTTTCAATTATGTGAAAGCCCATGCGCTTCCCAGTTTTGCGTGAATATCATACAATTTCTGAACACCAATTTAGGGCTAAAATACTCAGAGTTTGCTTGCCGCACAAATTAATTGACTTGACTCAATCATTACACGAAGATTACTTTCCTTCTTACTGATTTTCCCACTCTACGCGGAAACATTTGCCGCAAAACACTCTACTTGTGTTTCTCCCTGACATATATTATATTCATTTACCTGAGCCTTTACTTTAGATAATGACAAGGAAAGTATTTAATATCTTCATGAGAATAAAGGGGAATCTTGTAATAATACCATAAAAGCCTACCATTAAGAGTATAAAAGATAACAGTTTGCATAAAAGACCATTGTTCTAGCCTTTGTATTAAGTATACATCGTTTACAGCCAAAGAAAAACAAGAGTGCCGATATATCATATCTACGAAGAAAATGGTCCCACTTCTACCGAATCAGCATTAAAGCAACTGAACAAATATGCAGACTTGTTCTTCTTTGTATCTAATTCAATTTAACGCGAACAGTGCATTATCTCTCTTCAGCCGTAAAAGGTGGACGAGCATATTAGGAGCTAACGTACGGTTATATATCGAAGTTATGGATTTTATTACCAAATAACTATTTCCCGATCATTAATTCCTATCAGTTTTCAGTTGCAGTTTATCTCTTTTTTATCGATAAAGCATCATATCTAGCATTCATTCATATTCGTTGTAAAGAAGGACTATATCATCTAGGGGCTTAGTTTATACTGCATTGGCCAATGTGCACAATAACCATTGCTACGATGAGGAGAAGGTTGTTATTTAATCACTCCTAGACTCGTTATTTATTCAGCAATGGCTCGTTAAAGAAATAAAGAATTTTATCACTTGATTGGTGTTGGGAGGTCAGCTTTGGTCAACGGCAGTTTTTGCCCCGACCAACTGTCAAGATGTTAGAAGCTGTGTGCATCCACATACTGATTAAGAATGATGGATGGCTTGGGGACCATCTACAAGATGAGAATTATTTATATCTTGACAAAACATAGACTGTTGACTGGCGTCCTACAAATATCATTTCTTAGATGTGAATTTAGAAAGAAGTAAAGGGTAAATATCTGGTGTTCTCCAGAGAGTTTTATCAGCTCTCTCATATCTAAATCATTACGATCTCCAACACACAGCAGGAGATGAGAAGGAACAGGTTTTATCGAAAAAAATCTGCCACTATGATAAAAAAACAGGAAGTCAGTTCGGCAAAATGTTTGAAATTAAAATATAATACCAAGTTCCAACACTGTGGGTGTGAAATAGGTACACAGGAGGTGTGCAGAGTTTGTCTTATTTCAGGTTTAAAGAATTTAGGGAAGTAGGCGTTAGGGTCAAGGAGATCAGGAGAGCCCAATGTCATCTGTGGTCCAGAAACATCAGGTCAATTGTTTTTTTTTCGATTTAAAGTTTTTTTGAGGCCTGTCACCTTTATCTTCAAATAGAAAAGTGGATGATTTAATTTTAAGCGATTTGCAGCCATCCTTTTTTGCAGATGGTAGATTTTTAAATTTTTGATGATCGGTGGATGACACTTAGGATCTGAGCAACAATTTTTCCTTCACGCAAATTTTTCAGTTTTTGTCGATGTTCGAAGAATTGTTAATATTTTATGTGTAATTCCATTAGATCATGATTCATCAGACAGACAGCTTTTAAATCATGCCTCTATAGTTTATTTAAATTATAAATAGATTATATTTCGTAATTTTTTTCTGATTGATTAAATGACTAAGTCCTTAAAATCAATCATCTACGTACCTCACTGTGTGCAAAATTTCAAAGATTTCTTTAGAAATCACTGATTTTTAAACATTTTTTAAAAAAATATGTGATGTGCATGAAAAGATTACCTCCAGATCTGTTTTTAATAAATTAAATTAAATAGTATTTAATTTTTCCGAAATGTTATGAACTACACATGCTTATTAACCGATTGAAATAAGTCATAATAGTTTCAGTTGAATGTTGAAATAAAACTAGCTCAATAACTTTGAAAAAAATTGTTTATTAAAGTGGTTCAAAATGTTGTTAGTATATTTTCTCACTGCAAAATAACCATTGGTAACCGTCACTGTTTTGGCACTCAATCAGCTACATCAACAATCAACGGCCAATTCGGGTGAACTGAATACTCCAGCATGCGCATAATTTAAGGTCATCAATTTAGCAGCTAATCAAAATCCAGGTCACTCGCTGATTTGGCAGGGGTAGTAGACTTCTAATTAATTGCATTGGTCTATTGATAAAAGGCAAAGTTGAATTTTCTTGGTACCCTGAGCAGAATTTGTAAATCCAAATGGCTCCATCTGTCTCGTGTAATTTAATAGGAATAATCTCCGTTTGATTATATAAACCTTTATATTGTACTTTTTAACTTGTAAAAGTTAAGCTTCCACTTATTTTCATATTTAAATAATATCCATCCTAATTATGATCCACGTGTGATTTTAGGCACTTCCAAATCGTCCACGGAAGTCTTGTTTAAGCCACATATTAGAACAGGTTTTGAAGTCCAAGTCTATCTTACTAGCGGGCCTAATATAAGCCCTTAGATATCAGAAAGTGGGATTTTTCTAACCAAATCTCATTACAAATTGCATCAAAAGAAAGCGTATTTTTGTGCTGTACGAACTTGTGTTTTGCCATTTTATTAATATGCTAAGCGAAAAATGAGAAAACACTAACACAAAAGTAGTATAATATTCTAGCGATGGAGAATAAAAAGCAACAAAAAATTGAACGTCTTAGATCCTCAGTTTTGATTTCGTTATAACATGATCAGAAAATATAAATTAAATTCTCTGTTGTCTTGGTTCTTGAGCGATACTTCATGGCCATAGTGTTCCGAGTTGATTACTAAGAAATCTGTGAGAACGCCCATTCCTAATCACACATTTCTCAAGTTGAGTTCAATATTTTGAGAGATTAAATTTAATAGGTTCGGGCATCAGATTAATTTCGACGTTATAATTGTTCTCTTTGAGCTGCAAAATAATAGTAAAGAAAATATTAATAATGTTTTTTCTTTCATTTTTACAAAGCTATTTAAAATTTGTTTAAAATTTTCATGGTTATTTAGTTTACATTGAGTGTTTGAAAACTTTGCATGTCTCATCTACTTGCTCAAGCCGGAAGAAGATAAGATTAAAGTAAGTAGAAATGACCAACAGTTCGAATAAATCAACCAGGCAGCAAGTGCCGAATATCTTGAACGTGAACTCAGCTAAAAAACAGGGAACAAATTAAGCTATGGGAAATTTGAGCATATCGAGGTGCTTTATATCTCTCATGAAAATGCAGACATCCTATTGCTTCAAGAACTTGTGTAAAGTGAGATTCTTAACATCATAACTTCTTTAAACACTCTAATTAGACCCCTGTTTCATCACTTAATGAAGTATCTTCCTATTTAGCCTACTCAAATGCCATCTCAAAGTTAAAATTTGTAAAATTTTCCTCGTATTCCCTGGGTAATAATGTAAATATGATTGATATTGTAGGAGACCAAATATTAGGGCCACTAAATTCAAAATTACAAAGTGTAAAAAAAGGCACAGAACTATTAATAATAGTGTTTAAAAACGACTTAACAGATAAATATGCAAAGGCTACGAAGCAGTAGCAGCTGCAGATAGAGGGGAGCTGACTGTTGTAGTTGAACGGCAGGAGTTGGAGATGAGAGAGCTGAGTAGATGTACGGTAGAAAGAAAAAACATAGGAGCCAGGCCTGGTGGAAGATTACACCTGGGCACTTATGAATAAGATTTCGGTAAATAGTTAAGATAGTCAAAGACGGTTTTGTATCCTGCTGAGAAGTTAGGGACAATGAGTTGAAAACGAGGAATATTGCTAGACAACGTTTGAGTATCCACAAGAGTTATGATAGACTATTTAAGCATGACATGAAAATTTAATCAGAAGATTATCCAAATGATTGCGCATTATTATTTATAATTAACAATAAAAAAATTAAAATAAAGAAAAACTTTTAATCATTGGAATTCACAAAAATACGGCGAACAATGAAGTAGTTTAATAAAGAATGAATGATGAGAGCAGTCAGTTAGTCGAAGGGACCAAAGTTAGTCCCTCAAAACGAATTCCTTTACTTATTTGAATTCTGAATGTATCATGCTGTTGACTGTTTATTCGGTGCATACTGATCCATTGATTGAAGTGGTTGGTCTCGATTAATTCATTTCTGTCTGGCAAAGGTGTAGTTAAAATTTGATTTTCAAACATTTTATTTGTATTTCAAATTTGAGTACCTAATAATTAAAATTTTAATCGTTTCCAACAGTAGTGTGAATAGAAATGAACGCTAGGTTCTATTAATTTCTTTTGGATGCAAGGGACACGCACCTGCCCTTTTGGAAGTGAATTTTCCACCTGCAATTTCGCCAAGTTCGCCAACGCACTCCCTTTTCAAACTATACAACCCAGTTAAGTTGAATGAGAGAAAAAGGCGGCTACTAGAAGCAGTTAAAGGCAATGTGAAACCACATGAAGTCCTACTTATCAATAGAACCCCTGGATATTGACAAATTACTGCAAAAGAATATTCTAAAGAGAGAAAAGCTCTGAACTAAGGTTATTCTGAGCTATTTATGTAATCAAAATTTCAAAAAAAATGAAGAAATGAATTAGCAGAAAGTTACGTTTGAGAAATACGAACATTCTAAAAATAAAACGAAGCAGTATTTTCTTGATTCCCTTCCTGTCCCCTCCATCCGAATTCTTGTACTATTTCTATGCATATAGTTGCTTTCTTCACCACACTCAAAAGGTACGGTTTTCAGATTCGCTGAAAATAGTATTAATTAACTCTCGTCTTTTTTGAGCGAAATTGACCAATGTCTTTGGTTTGTTGAAATTCAAAAGTGTTGTTGGGATATTCTGAACAAATCAGACGCCGACATTAGTTAATGTCTAGAAAATGAATTCAAATATGTCCTACTTTTCTTCAGCCATCCTTCTTTTGACAATATTATTCCCTATTAATATATGGGCATATAAAAGTATGTTGTGGAATGAACTAGAGCATATTACATCCTCTGAGTTTTAATCAATCCGCCAGTGTTCCATGTCGACGTCCTGATACCATTGATTCCGCCTTGCCAGTCTTTTGCCGGCAAAAACCCTTTACTGCCTTCTAATGTTGCAATTTATACTGTCCATTCTGCTGGACTCATTGGCTAACCTCAATTTTAATCGGCTGTTTATTAATATTTTCATGCCTAACAAACCCGACAACGCATTCTATTTCTGCATTGCACCTACAGGTTGTTTTCAGTTACTTTCTAGTCTTCTAACTTTGGGCACATTGAGACGGGCCTTTTCGCAGAAGGGGATGAGACCTTTGACATCTCAGCCTTTGGGGTTAGTACCCTAATAGTATGGGCATCTCAGTTAGCAGTAAGAACCGCTAATTGTATGCCACAGCAAGTCTCTCTAGTAATTTATTTCTCTCAGATATCTACCGGTCAAAATCTACCCAGCCTATTCCATTTCATTTTATCTCCTGTAGACTTTGGTTCTATCCAGTAAATTTTCCCTTTCAGTCTGTTGATCGTTAAAGATCGTAGCAAACTAGATGGATGGCATCTTAAGCGCACTCCATTCTGTAGGTTCTAGCACCCTAAATTTGATTTTATATATACGTTCAATAATTGGCCTTATCCGAATGACCTTACAGTAGAGAAGAGTCACTATTGTCGGTGGCATTTATATGTAGTAAATAGTAGCACCACGATACACTTGAATGACTACGCTTTGCTCCCCAATTTGAATCAACATTTTGGCAGGCTCCAGTAGGAACCAGCAACATCTTGTCATAACCATTCTCCCTTGGCGTTTATTTAATAGCGTATCATTACGTCCTCTTGCGAGCAGCTAGGCTCCCAGAAAATAAAGAGTTTTACCGTCTACATGATAATAAAGTATTCATAATGAAATACACCATCATACAATCTGTTATCTTGGCATTCCAATGAGTAGAAAACTTGATCAAACGTACGAAGTAGCTTGTTCATAACAACTGAGGTCCTAACTTAGAGAGACTAATGTTGGATAAAGAAATTTAGTTAAATTTTCCCATTTCTCAACACATTTCTCCACCACTAAAATACAGAAAGAAGGAATAGTTAACGGCAGAAATATTAATCAGGAAGAGAGCAGAGAAAGACCCTCAACCTCATAACCGGTAGGCCCACTGTGAAGGTATTAGATAACAAAGACAACTGACAAATAGCGTTAAAGTCGAGTGACGAGCTGTGAAGATGGTAAAAAGTTGGATAAAATTGACACACAAACGTGCGCACGCGAATTAAGACAAAGAGTTAAACTAGATAGGATATAAATTCATTTATCTCTTTGGGAAAAAAGATTTGATTTCCTATAATATTTGTTTTTTTCTAAGCAATCTTAAATAATAGATAAAATTTTCATTTTATGATTTACTTGTTTACTTTATTCCTTCTTATATATTGTTTTTAATTCCGAAGAAAATACAAGTTGATCAATATTTCCCTCAATTTTGTTTCCAAGAGAATTTGATTTTCACAAACGTATTTCTTGAATTTCAAATCTGAAATATTTACAACCCGAAATTGTGTTTTTCTGTTCTGACACAACATTGTCAGTTTAATATAAAAAATGCAGATTTGGCAGAAAGTTAGTTGATGTTCCTCCTCAAAAGCCAGGAGATTGTGCACAGCATGCTGATATGCCTGACATTGAAGTCATTCACGATTTACTCAAAAAATTCTAGCAATGAAAAGAGAGTAGTTTGCTATCGCAACTGAATTTCATGTTCATATTCGTAATTAATTACGCCGAAGAAAAGGAGTCAATAAACAGATCGACAAGGTATTACCAGTAATACAAACCACATAAACAAAAGGAACGGTTAGGCTTGCTAAATAAGAAAACTACGCGTAATCGAAGGATCCTAATTAGAAATAAAATTTAGATTCATTGTTCTTGCTACACCTTAACTTTAAGACTGACTTGGTCAGGACAAAACTTGGCTGTCCTGCAAGCTTCGGGTCTTTAAATTCATTATTACAGCGTTTAATGTCAAAACTGATTGGATCATGACTAGTATGATAGTCTAAGTCGGCAATATGCAAAATAGGTCAAACTGTGATAGCTGTCGTCCTCATACCGGTTGTGTATCTCTTCTGATATCCGCGACACCAGCTGGTTGATACCTGCCAATAAGATTAATGCATGCGCTTCCAAACCACCTTTTACGGTACAGATAGAATGAAAACTTGGTCACATTTGATTAAATTAAGCTAGCTGAAGCAATATTTAAACGAAAATTTGAATCAGTTATATTAATTAATTTTAATGAAAATAGGTTCATATCATTAAATCGATGATCCCAAGGAAGGGAAACCAAAATCAGCTGGTGAGTCGAATACTGACTTGTTGACTTAGTTCCCTGTTTGGTCATGTCACCTCGATTTATTGATATCCTCTTTTAGGCAGAGTGGCTAGCTGAGATTGGTAACAACCTTTTAACAAAGCAGAGACAGCAAAATTTAACTTGAAATAAACTCAAAGATTTCTGTTTTAGTCTGAGGGAAAGGAAGTCAATTATTCCAAAATACCGGAGTCAATTCAGTCATGTGCTACAAATATATTAAATTAATTATAATAATAGGGAATGACGTTGCTAAATAGCCTTATATTAAAGAAATAAATAAAATTGCTAGCATAGTTAGGACGGCACTTAGGTAAATGGAAATACTCCTAATATACTGGCTAAAAGTCTGGAGATAATATTTTGATAAAGTGCTATCTTTGAATAAAATTGTTCTTCTTTATGTTATCGGTTTTCAAGTGCGGTTTCAAGCATGTCCTCTTCCAAAAGGTTCTTAAATACGACGATGTAATCCAGGGTTGCATTCCTTAATGGCTGCAGCTGACAGCTGCTGAAATATTTCCGTGATTCTTATTCATAATAATCATTAAATGCTGAAACATGTAGGCAACTCTGTGGCGATCAACTATGAATTCCCTTCAATTCCCATGAATTACTCGAAAGAATTAAATTTCTTGAGAGGATAATTTATTTTCCTTGTAAAAGATTTATTTATCTGCTATTATGAAGGGGAAAAACATCGAATGATCAACTAAATGACGTTGGTCATTTCTTATCGTTATAAAAGTCGTAAATACTGGATGTTGAAATAAAAGGCAACAAATCTCTATAAGATAATCAGAATATAATAAAACTGGTAAATTATTAATATAATTCAAAAGTTTACCAAAAGGATCATTCAAATAGCTGACATAAACATATTCAACTTCTAGTTTATATCTAAGAAGACAAATCGAGATATAATTATGCAAGTATTCATTCTGTTTAGCATTTGTACACTGAATCTATTCACTTTGATATTGATAAGTAATTTATTATATCAATTAAAGTTATTGTTTGTATTATGATCTAAAATCTTTTAATTTAAAAAGAAAGATATCAGAAACTACGATTTGTGTGAAATATTCGAAACTGATTGGTTGAGGCGACACGCGTTATCTGATTGGAAAGTTGGATCAGCCGGAATTTAGTGGGTAGTTCGCCCACACAGTCATACGGCCGCACTTATGCGTGCCACGGCCCCGCAGGCTATCTTGTTACAAAACTACACGAATGCATTCACATGCACAAACGCATTGAAGGACTAATGAGTTAAGACACTACTTTGTCTATTCATGTGTGAGGCATGAGTATGAACACAACCCTACAGTACGACCTTCCATGGCTCTTAAAATGTTCTATAGGTGCCATTTTCACTCTCGGAATACTTATTGAAGGTCTGGTAATATTTGTTGCACTTATCCGGTCTAAAAAGTACCTTGCTAGACCAACCCGCATTTTTCTACTCAACGTCGCCATAGTTGATCTGCTCACTGGGATATTTATCGTTCCTCCACTCACTGTGATCGAAATATCTGCTCATTCTAGAATTTTTAATCAATTCTTCTACCTATATTGGCTAACTATCGGTGGACTATTATTAAATGCTCGAGTACTTGCCCTTGTATTCGTCGCGTTGGATAGATATCTTGCCATCTGCCATCCTATTCGGTATTCTAATCTCCTCACCTTTTCAAGAGCGCGACTGGGTTTGATTCTTGCCTGGGGCTTAGCTCTGGCTCTACTCCTGCCCCAGTTAGCAGTTTTCACAACAGAACTTGTTGGATTACCAAGAAATGTAACAGAGGCGCCTATCCAGCCTTATGACTGGTCCTACACTACCTCATCCGCTTTGCGTGGAATACTCGTCTTCATGTTTTTCGTCCGATTTGTGTTTCCGATCGCTGTAACATTTGTGATTGATGTTCTCGCACTTCGAATAGCAATCGAATCGAGTTCTGGATTTCGACAGGGTGTACTACGAGTTAAAGAGCCAGATGCAAGCGCAAAAACAGATGAAAATTACAACGGATGTCCAAATAACTCATATCGCCCAAGAGCTATTGGAAATAAAAGGACTACACTTATGCGGATACATCGTGGAAACTATATGACCGAAGGAACAAAGGACCTATTTGCCCAACTACCAGGTACAAATAGATCACTTAGCCGGCGAACAGCCGTATTGCCAAACCTTAGTTTTACATCAACACATTCCTCAGAACCTGGTTCCAAATCACTTTCTTCCAATGACGTAGAAACAAATCGACCTAGATTTCAGGGCGGTGATAAAGAAAGAACGGCAGCAGCAGCAGTACGGAAAGTTGTCACCCCATCCCCTGATAGTGACAAATCTCTTGAATGTGAGAGTACGAGTCAGGAGTCTCAATCTCAACATAGAGTAGCTTGGTGGCGATCATCAAGAACAGAATCACGATTTAAATTCCATCGGAAGAAGTCTAAAGACCTTGGCTCACTGATTCCCTTTACCCTTCTCCTTGCCGCATTTGTTCTTTTTAGCTTTCCTTACCAGTGTCTGCAAGTTTTCAAAGCTCTCTGGAGTAGGCTTTCACTACCCAGTGAGGTAATTGCTCACCTCTACTGGCTAGCCTGCGCCAATGCCCTTGTGAATCCTGTGATATTAACTTTCTGGTCTTCTGCGTGTCGAGCCAAGGTCTTACATCTTATCTCCTGTGGAAGATTCCATCATAATCAAGCTGCCATCAAGAGGCTAATTATTGCCAGTTTTGGAACTGCCAATCTTCCCTACGGACGCCAGGTGCATCCACAATTGAACAGTGAATGAGTAAGTACATAGAAATTACTTTAATTATGATAAGATATGTAACAATTCTTACGTACTCACCACATTTCGCTACTCGTCTCCTTTATTTGCTGTTGGCCTTAATCTGGGTCAGTGAAAATAAATTTAAGTACACAACTGGACTAAGC
This sequence comes from Hymenolepis diminuta, assembly GCA_900708905.1. Classification (NCBI taxonomy): domain Eukaryota; kingdom Metazoa; phylum Platyhelminthes; class Cestoda; order Cyclophyllidea; family Hymenolepididae; genus Hymenolepis; species Hymenolepis diminuta. Next base: position 366,051 of record CAADRB010000089.1, read on the forward strand.
CAACACTGAATGTAACATTTCTATCAACATTTTGCTAAGTTACGATTCATGCAGATTAACAAAATGACACATTTTGAAAATTCATTTCACTTAATGATCTCAAAATTCAGTTATCCATTATTACTTTCTGTTTTCCAGCATCAATGAGCAACTTCTCACTTAATTGTTTCAAGATTGAAGTTTATTTCAATCACTTTAATAACGCGGGGTGGAGGTGAGAACGGGTTTGAATGTCTCATCGATTATCATTGTAACCTGAGGTGGGAATGTAAACTTTTGAATTATATTCAACTGATTATTTCGGATTAAATTCATTTTATAGGGGTTGACACTAGTTCAATAAATGAAAGAAATATGAGACGCAGTTAAAAATTGACAAAGGGGAATTTTACAACTCTTAGTAAATATTATATTTCCTGTCAAATGACAAAAACTGCAAATTTTGATGTTAGATATTGTTTTACATGTAAAACTTTATAAAACAACATTTTTTCACCGTAAAATGAATTAAATATTATTAATTTATTTGTTTTTTAATGATTCAGTAAGCTCGTATCTAATCAGATTTTGCGTTTCAATTTATAATGTGAAATATGCACTATTAGTAAATTCCAGTGTTATTTCATATTAATTATTATAATATTATGTATTAATAATATCCTCATCATTTTTTGCTTTCATTGATGTTGAAGTAACTTTGCTCTTTTCTTGAACGTCATCCAACAATAATTTTTGCGCATTACTTGTCAAGTGTCAATTTTGATTTAAAGTAACATGGCAAGATCTTCACGGAGTAGTTTTTTGCATACATTTTCACTACACTTGTAAAAATGTCCAAGCCTCAAATATTTCTGTAATCGCAATTTGCCATCTTCATCAAGCGAGTCAATTCTTGATGTATTAAAGACGAATGTAAAATTAGGATGCAAGATATATTAATTATTGTCAATTAACGGGGAAAATCAGTTAAATTTTTATAACGTATATTTTATAACTTAATAACACACCCCACTTTTGCCGAATTAAAATTTTCAAACTATTGTTTAAGAGTACCATTTCACTATCTGATTTTGATGTTTTTTTTAATTTCTAGAAATTCAGAGCAAATAGGAGGCAAGGATCTCAAGGTCATTCAAACAACTTCCTTCTTGTATGTTGCACAAACCGACAGACTGATTGTATACCGGTTATTTGTTTTATTTGTGTAAAAATATATAAACACACATGTTTACTAAATTTGAGTGTTTAACTGAAACAAAAAAATCTTCACGGACGCTGCTTTTAATATTAAATAAATTATTTATTTGTCAATTTGCAATAAATTTACAAAACAACGTTTCCTTAGGATACTCTCTCCCAATTCTGTTTGAAAGCTTTTCTGTCGGAATCATCCCCATTTTGACTCATTTCAATGTTGCTGAGATAATCCTCATTGGGTTAAAGATCCTTACATCATGGAATACATTTCTGTCCCCATTTGAATTTTTCTTCAATGCATTTTAAAAAATTTTAGATTTTTGGAGTATTATATTTTAATTTGTTTTTCATTGTAGGTTGTAATGCTTAAAGTAAAAGGGGAAAGTGATTAAGAAGAGGTGAAGTTGGGACATTAAGAATTGGACTATATCTTAATTATGGAAAAAGTATTATCTTCTTTACAATACCTTAACGTTCTACTTTGTTGATTCAACTTCTAGGTTCCTGGATGACATTATGGCCACGATATTCAAAGCTTGTTGAGCAGTTAATTTATTTGCTTGGCCGATCATGCTACCTCGATTAATTTGCATTTGCTTACGGACAAAAGCAGGTAGATAATTGATATTCAAACATAATTTGCATTACTTTTCCATGGTCAGACTTAACTATTGAAATTAGCTTTCATATTAATTTGTTGAACCTCAGTAACTACAAGCGGTACTGAAGTATTCTTTTGTCCGACTCATTTTAGTCTTCCCAGTAGCTAATGCTTTCTTGAAGGACAAACAGTTTTTGTTGCTCCTACGCTGTGCCCGCGTTGACGAAATCCCAATTTTGTTTCCCTTTTTTAAAATGGTGTCCTTGAAACTTCTCATGCCTATTTCTAAATCTTTGCTAGTCTGCTGATTTGAATATAAAGTGAAGACGTCTTCTAAAATATTTGGCAATGTTAATTAATTTGTTTATTAATGAGTTAGTAATTTGAATATATACCTCTGTTAAAATATTCCACTTAATGAAATACAAAGAGAAAAAGTTGTTTACATTGACCATCTTAGATTAGAGAAAGCTATTTTAACCCTTCATAAAGCTTCATATGAAGGATGTTAAAAAGTGTAGCTGAAATGTCTCAGTCTTTATAAATGAGCATATTACCACTATGTCACGCTTGTTGGTGAATATTCCGCAACGCATATCATCATGCAATACTAGCATGAAGGTAGTATAAATCTGACCTTATGAGACTTGATACTTCGTCGATCAAGGGCTTCTGCTTTGTAGCATTGTGACCCTGTTTTACAATTTAGAACGATCGAGATTTGTATAAGTGAACGCAATGATGTAAATACTGGAGATTTTAAAACGGGTTATTTCTGACTGATCCGCAATTCACATTTTAGCAGATAACTACTGCCTCACAGCCAGCATTCATGCAAAATCATTTATATTTCCAATATGGGCAATAATAATGAACAATATCTCATATAAAGCACAAGTGAGACTGAATTTAAAAATTTAAAGTGGCTCGTTATTGTATCGGACTTATCAACTTTACGATTTGTCATAAGATGGCATTTAAAAACCCACAACAGCACAGTGTTATATAGTTTTTTGCAAACGGCGAAAAGCCAACCCAGGTCAGGGGGCTTAGCAAGTCCTAATGATACTATCCCTTTGCTAACCCGAATTAATAATTCTCGTGTCTGACCTCTAATAGTACATACCTACGCGTTCGTTAATCCGTTTTCCAGTACCAGAATATGTAGTCCGTTTGCGTGGGAGTTTTATTTGTTTGAACTTATCAAAATCAGAAAAGTCTTAGAGCATGAGAATTTAATTTAAAATGTTGTTGATGCACAAATTTAATATGGTTTGAAATAAAAATGAGTTTTAAAACGTATTCATCATCTCATCTAATTACTTACATTTATGCATAAAACTGCTATAATAATTAAACAAGGTCAGCCAGGTTTAAGTGAAGGTTAACAAGCTAATCATTTTAACCATTTAAAGTTTGCAGTTTTCTACTTTCATTAATTTGAAAATTGTCACTTTTCATGATCCATAGTAACTGTATCTTCGTAAAATATATTTTTGAGCTCGTTTTAGTTTTTTTAATCACTTTTCTTTAGGAGAGAAGTAGCACACAGCGTCTCTGGGATGTACATCACGTTCTGAGACCATTTTATATAAAAGTTTGCCGAGTTATTCAGTTCAGTAATAAATATTTAGTAACATCCAAATTTTAACGTTATGACACCAGTGCACTTTAGAGTATCACTTATTCTAGCAGCAAATAATAGTCACAAACTATATCACGGGAAAGATTTTAACCATTCTAGGCTTTTGGTGAAATTTCCTGATCTCTGAAAATTGAAATTCGAATGTCACGCTGCAGTTATACAGCAGCTGCATTCATGATAAATTCGTCAATTTTTCGTTTTCGTTTGTTTACTAGGCTAAAAGTATATTACTGCTACATGAAGCAATGAAAAAAGATAGCCAGTCTAGACTAGACAATATCAAATTATATTCCGCTATGTCATTGGATATTTAAAGCAAGACATGTGTTAATGAGTTTGTATCAATTCAAATGCAGAAAATGAGTTTCCTCACTCTAGCTAACTAAAATATTTTTATTTTGTACGCTAGTGAAGATTTTCATTTCCCAAGTTCAGTGCCCTTGAACCTACCAGAAGGTGTATCAATGAGTTGAGCATTGTTCATTTACTATTGAAGCCTCTTATTTTAAAGGAACTCTTGAAACTCGCAGTGAATGAAATAGCATGTGTCTAATGAAATAGAATCTCGCATTATAAATGATTTAGGAATCGATATTAGGATGTAGTTATTATAGTTCTCTTTTGAGTAAGATGCTGAATGTCGTTGAGCAGAGGTACGTTAATATGCTCCATAGTAGATTAGATTAGTTTATTGCCAGCTAATTTATGAAATTAATTCCATTCAACTTTTCACATAAAGTGGCATTTTCGTTGATAACAAAGAATCTAAGGTAAGATAAAAGCTAAAACTGGAAGCACTTAGATTAAAGTCAGTCATTCAGGAGATAACTGGAATTAATTACCCTGGATTCATGGTTACTAACTCCAGAAGTCATAAAATCAGCATTGGTCTTGAATACAATTACATATATCAATAAAACGTAAACTACTTGTTAAGGAATTTTTCCATTTCGGTAGATGGAAATAAATTTTAAATGGAACTCTTTCAGGATAAATGAAAATTAACTCTCTGTAAGGATTTTCAGGTGGGTAAACGTTTTGTAATGCACCAAATTATTAGTCTGGTTCTTTCAGATGCAAAAATAATGTTAAAGCATTACTGAGGTACGCGCCATGATGGGTGCGAAAATCATGTAAAACTCAAGACCACAATTTATATATTGGAGCAGTCTTTTTAGAAAATGTAATTAGATACCATGTATAATTCCAGATCAAATCAAACCGAATTTTATGCCAATTTTCTATCGTTTCTGATTAATGAATAACTAATTTGATTTGGAACATGGAGGACCACTTTTCAATTTTGGCTTAGGAATCGGCAGTGATATACCTACCACAGTATATTCCTGACAAAATGAGGTTAACTTAGTCCCATTTACTGAGGTAAAGTGTTATACCTTCAATGAGAAAAAAAATGAAATTGAATTTCGCGCCAGATTTGGGAATCATGAACTAGTAACTGATAACCACCATCACAAACCTATAAATAAAAGAAAACATTCGGCTGCGTAACCATATTCAAAATAACAACTTTTAACCATTTCAAAAAGTTCAATAGTGTCTGGATTTGAAACAAGGTCTACTTCCTAAAATAATCCCTCGTCCAATCTATCCTTTTGATATAGTTGGGGAAAAAAATATTTTGTTTGATCTAATCAGGTTCAATCTTTAAAATAGAGGGGAGCAGTTAAACTTTATCGTTATTTCATAAATTGTCAGACAATATTTGAACAAAATATCTTCTACTTATATTTTACGAAAGCCGAAAAACAGTATATTTTCGTGAAAACATTATACTGGATTACTTGACTTCATTTCTGCCAATTATTTTAAGAAACGATGTTTCTTAAGGAGGGGAAAAGGGGCAGGAAGAATATTTAATTTACATTTGTCTTCTCTCTCAAATTAACTAATTTTCTTTTTCTGATGATGTTTTGCTCGTCATGTTAATTAAATTATCGAATAAATATCGTGTTATCTCGATAAAGTGGAGTTAAGGTGCAGAGGTGAGACGACGGCTCCACTAACTTCATTAAATTCCGTCAAAGAAAATTGTTTTTATCAGGCGAATTGAAATATTTTGGTCTATTTTTGAATCGTCAAGCTTGGGTGCGTAAATTCAAAAAGTATTTTTAAATGTATGATGGTTTTATCTAGATGATATCCACAAAAAGTTTTTCTTTTATGATGTGTTATTTTTATATCGTCCACTTCTTCTGAAAGGCATTTGATCTTAGAATTGCGAATTTATCTTTAAACTTGACAGTAAGTAATCTGCTAGATTTAAAATAAATAAAACAATAAATAAAGAAGGGATATATTAATATTGAAAAAATCGAAAATCTCTAACCTTAGAACCAAAAGCTGAATGAAAGCCAAAATTACATTGTAAAACAATGGTGAAAGAACAAAGAGATTGATTCACAAGAGGAAAAAGAACAGAGCGCGTTTACACCAGGTGTAATAACAATGGAAAATTTGTTGAGTGGTCACAAGGCTTAGACAAAGGAAAAATAATAGGAATATGCAGGTGAAGTCTGGGTACAGAGGAGTGAGGCACTATCTGAACTCACTTTGCACAAATACTCACATCCGAAATGATATTTTCCCATGAAACCATTTCAAAATTGATCCTTTTCACCGTAATAAATTTTACGAAGGAATAAGGGCCTCAGCCAACAATCCTCAATGGATCTCATTCATACACCTGTATTTTTACTAATTAAGAGCCTTCAGAATTGAAATGTTGGATTGGAGTATTAGAAAAATCTGCCTTTTATTTGTCACCCGGCTTTGTCGTCATGTCAGAGAATCATTTCCGGCAGATTTATCTGACTCAATAAAAGTTAAATGCTCTTTGCACACTATTTGAAAAAAGAACACCAAATGCACTGATACATGAGTAAATTATAATTCAGATTGATGCTCGATATAAAGGAAACATTTAGTAATAGAAAAATTGCTATAATTCGGAATTGTAAACCAAAAATTATTTGAAATTTGACATTAATCTTAAAACAACACTGCGATATAAACATTCGCATAAAATTTCTAAACAAACATAAGACGGGAGGCTCTTGGCTTAAGAGATGGTAATTTAGGAGGAAGGAAACTGTGCCAATCCAGCTGCATAACTTCCGTTGCCACAAGACAGGAACAAGACAGTCAGTGAAATACTACTCAGTTGGGGAAAGACGGGTAGGACTCAGCAACCATGTAATAGGTAAGATGGCAAAGTAAAGCAAAGCAAAAAGGCAAATATAAAATTGTTTACAAATTTTAATTATTGTAAATATTTTTGCAAATATGTCATCAAGGATTAGTTGTGATGGTGGTCGAATTGGAGTGTATAAGAAAATTAGAATGCTATGATTCTACCTTTATTTGAATTCTGAAATGGCTGTATTATTTAGTTTTTTATAAGAATTATAGTGCACTTTATGATATTCTAATGATTATAAATAAAGTTTCTTGATCTGATCCCTGAATTTCCGTGTGAGTTCATATTCCCGACATTCAAAGCCTATTGAATACAATTGCAACCGGGCACATGAGAACTATTGTGTGTAATCTTAATTGTTTCACTAATAAATTAGTTTTGTTATCCAAACAATTCCCAAATATATCAGCAAGATTTGTAACTTTATTGAATTTTTATAATTTTGTTGGAAAATTAGTAATAAAAGGGTTGAGAATGTTGACAAATGAGATCAAATCAACAGCTTTCATTACTTCATAAACTGCTTGATTTAATCAGTAGGAAAACCATTAATTGACAGTCTCAAATTGGAATGATAAAAAGTGATATTACTAATAAACAAACTTAGTAATTGTTAAGCGGGTACCTAAAACTTGTTCATGTACACTCATTTTAATTTGTGAACTTGTGATCTGTAAATATGCACACTGCAACTATTCATAGAAAATTCAAAAGAATTAAATGAAATTTAATGAATTGCATTAATGAAATTAACTGCAAGGTGCTGAATGTCCTACAAGATCACATTGACTTCTCAACTATTTAAGGAACAAATGGATTGAAGTGGCAAGCCCGACAATCATGATTCAAAAACAGTTCAACAACCGGTGAATGTCGTAGACAAGCATTTGCTATAATCCAGAGAAGGAATTGGGAGGTATGAAATTTGAAACGTGAATTTCCCACTTGGTTAATACTGTACAACCCGAGTCCAAATATCAATCGAAATAAAACTCTTTGATACATCGATGTTGTCCCTCCATCTATTTCATTTGCTAGATTTTTCTGTTAAAAATTCAGTTACTGCTCACAAATTGAATTTTAAAGTTTCGTATTACTGTAGATAATAATAATGGGACTAACTTCCATAAAAGTTTTCTCTCATGCATTCAACAGTGTGCATAATTAACTGTCAGTGGTATTGGTCTACTGTAGCGAAATGTCGGTTTGAGCAGAAAATTTTATTGGTATCAATGTAGTCATGGGCAGGTCGATGACGCTAACAATGACAAATAAAACATAATCGAGGTCACTGTAATTCACCTAAGGGAAAAGCTATTGAATGTAATATGCAGTTAGTCAACAGAGCTTAAGGAAAGATAATAGTCTACTTTGCTAAAATATACTTAAGATGAGTTTTATTTATTAATAGTATGTGGTTAACAAGTGATACAACCCTTAGGACTCTGCATGGACTAACTCCATTTGACAGGGACTTATGCCTACAAACTCACATTTGTTGAGGTAGCTGGAAACTCCGCTCAATTTACTAATTCAAATTATAAATAATATTCTTCAAGTGTCACTGCTCGTATCCGATCTATTCAATAATAATGGCTACCGGAGATTGACAATCTCAAACTTTTTCTGCTTCTAAATTGTTTTCAAGACTGATTATCCCATGATTTACTTTGCCGACAGTTGATTGACGCCTGTCTATCTTGTTATATTATCTATCAAGAAAGGATTACTACAAACTGAAGGATTAAATAACTTTCCTACATTTTTAAAATGTGAACTCATAAATGGGTTCTCAATCCATCAGATTTAAATTTTTATCTAATATTAATTTTTTTAATGAAAATTAACTATTAATTTGTGTATCTGCAATTAAATTATGATAGCTAATAATTATTTTGATATATCATTATCATAAGTTTATTACAATGCACACTGCAGTTCAAGGTTCATAAGCTCGATTCCCTTTGTTGAACATTCAGCGATGTGAATGGCCAAAACAATGAAGGTCCACAGAATGCAAGTTCTCCATAAGAGCGACTCTTTGATATCTCTTTTATTTACAAATAAGTTGTAATAAACATTTTATCCCAATATTTGCTTCTTTGCATTCGAGAAATACATCAATTTGTACGCTGTATAAAAAAATATTTATCACTTAATGTTTCTTGAAATTAGTGGATTTTGGATTTTCTAATGCTTTATTTTTTTATTTTTTCATAGTTATGTGAGTCAATAAATAAAAATATTTATTTGTTATTCGGATACGCATTTGATTCGATTGAAATTTCAATCAAAATTATATCCAATGCGTTCATTGAGAACAAATTATACTGGATAGTTCGAATAACAGAGTTTATGGGATATTCCGCTAACTGAGTTCAGTTGTTTCCCACAATTAAAATTTCATTTTTTGTATTATAATAGTGATATTAGAATAAAAGGGTGTACTTTAAAAGGATATTATAAACAGCGACCCTATTGAACCACTTCAAGGGTAAGAATAAACTAGCATGACTACATCTGGAAATATTTTTTTTTCATTCAATAGACATACTAAAATGTGTATTAACTGTCTACGCCCATTAAGGACATAAACAACGTAAATTTTTCCATTTTTATTATATGGGAATAAAGTCAATAATAAGTGTGCAGTAAAATCAGAACGTCCTGAATCTTGCTTGGAATTCGAAAAATTGCATTGTTCAGATACCCATAGGAGAATGAGTTCACTTGCCATGTTCTAATATTCAATATTTACCATTTGAATCCCAGATTCACAAGAGAAATATTCAGAACTTGTTAAGCGGTTGATTTACCTTCATTGTTGATCATATCTCTCTCAAATTTTATAGATGTTAAAACCAAGAACAAGTAGATGAGCCAGGAAACGATATCCTTGAAATAATACAACTCACTACCAATCACTTGACATTAACTTTAGTAACCGTCACATATATATTTCATTTCACAACATCAGTTATGCTCAACAGTCGAAGTCTCCACATGGCGATTGTCTGTCATGCATGTTGCTATGCATATACATTTGGATGTTGTTGCCGACGTCTTATTGGTCTGAATTGCCAGCTGTTAATCGACATCTATTACACACAACAGTTGAGTACAGGTTATGCAGTGCAGTAAAGGGAAGAGAGGAATGAAATTTTAGGAAAATTAATCTTAATTTACACAGGGTAATACGTCTACATGCAGATATAGGACATAAATGACCATCGTGTCAAAGGTCACATAATTTGATCAAAAACAAAATAAACAATTATTTAATCGGATTAATTGACTAAGCACTAATTTGCGCTCAACAACACAGAACATCCACGAATATATGATATGCGGATTGGCTAATTAGTGATTCGAATATCGCAGGCAGAATGACCTTCTTTAAATGATAATGAAGGGTAATTACCTATAACCAAGTAGAACTCTATTGGCGAAATTCAAATTATATTATTCTGATTCATCTTTTAAATATATATCTGTTTATTAATAAAGAAATTACACAGTCTACTAATTAGACAAGCAGATGCATAATTATAGCAGAAGGGAAACAGTCTTGGGAAAGGTAGGATGACATAGTCCATGGGATCCGGAGTAATTACTTTTTCTTTTCTCAGTTCAAGGAATATATACTGTAGTTTTTCCAAGCAGTTTTTTGAAGTGACTCAAACTGAACCCGATGGTATGCTGATATGTGGCGTTTCAACCACCCTTGTCTTTTATAAGACTTAATCGGTAATTGGGCGCTGAATATCTTTGTTAGTCACTGCTCCCTTTCTTTGGGGTAAATGTATTATTTACTTCTCGATAACTATTCATACACACTTGGCAGCTTCGCACTTCGCCGTGTTCGCTCAAGATTCCTTAAGGTAGGGATTTGAACTATGTGGTGCAGGAAGTGACATTGTTGTCTATTTTAACTACAACAGTTTCGTCAAAAAAGACTTCCCAGGCGTCCCTATCAATTTGCCTCGGTCATGACTTTGTGGTAGCTTTAATTTTAGTTCTCTTTGATATTTGATAACTCAAAAAGAAGCTGAAGGGTAAGAGATCTGGAGGACTTTGAAATATTTTCTACATTGTAGAATCTTAAATTAACTTGTCGTAAAACAGGATCTGTTTACTGATTTCAATCCCCAGGCATTTTACTTATTTTTAAAAACAGTCGCACATCAGAGAACACAAGTTCCACTACTATAAATCAATGATCATTATAAATATTATTTTTTATCAAATGCACATAGCTGTTATATGCATTTAACTGAAATTAAGGTTGGACAAATTTATGTACGCATGTGATCGCCAGTAACATCCTATAAGATCACTTACCCTCTCAATCACTAGATTAAGTAAATTAAAGCGGCAGGGCCGATCCTTCTTGAGTAAATAATACCGGCACTTGACATCATATATAAGCATTTGGAACGAATAGCAAAATTTGAAATTTGGAAAATGAGCGTCACATTTTGTAAATATTTGGTGAACCGGGCCAAAAATCAAGCGAAGCAATACTCTTTATGCCTTGATGTTATTTTCTACATCTTCTTGTCCCCCACGCCCTTAATACTTGTTGACTTGCTGTTATTCGACGTCATCTGCTTCCCACAATTGGGAATTGTAAAAGTTTTTGTATTACAACGGGCAATGATGATTAAATTGTATGAAATTCACATAATTATGGCTTTTAATGAAAAGTTCAACAATCTTTAATTAATTTGTCGGTAAATTTAACACCAAATGTTAAATTCTGTTTCTGACGTATCTAAAAATAGGCTGTTTGTTAGGAAAACATTTTTTTTTGAAAATAATGTATTCGGCAAATTCTTAGCAGTCAAAAAGGATCATTAAATTTTTCTCAGATACAGCTCATTTTATATAAATTTTCTGTTTTACAGATATCATCCATGCTTTTCACTAACAATTTTATTGTTTTGTGAAATTTTTAATGTTTGAACATTTATTAAAGAACAACGTAGTAATTTCAAAAAAATAGCAACACACAGTAGTTATTTTATGGGAGAGGAGTGCAATAAAACTTTTCTTATCTATAAATTTATTTACCTTATTTTAAATTCGTAATTACTTTCATTCCATCACAGTGAAGCACTTTTAGAGCTATCTTTATTGTCCATGTAATATAAGGAATACAATTAATTGAGTCCGATGCCTGAAAAGGAGATTCAAAGGCAATTTATGCAGATGATATGACAGGCTATTACATGCTTCAAAGTAGCAAGAATTTTGAAATAAAGTCACCGACGAAGTCAAGATTCAAAATTAAATATTAAGCAAAACCAAAATATTCATTCGCAACAATCGTCAGCTCTGTAATTAGAGAATTGGTGGAAATTATGTGCTCATTATAAGTATTGAAATGTCCATCTTCGAGAGAAAAGAAACTCATTTTAACCAACAAATTTGATGTTGAGAAAATGCGCACCCGTCTGATACCAAATGAGTTTGCCAAAATATTAATATTCAAACACAGCAGTAAATTGCGGTGAAGAGGATCACATTTTATATGTTACTAAAAATAGTTTTGCATTTTCAGATTTTAAACAAGAAGTTACATATGAAATAACTCAGCTTTTTATTACTAATTTAAGATTTTCGATTCCTTTTAAAATTACATTATTGGCTAAAATGAACTATTTTTGTCCAGGAGAATATTACTTTAACAAATTATTGTTAATCATTTACAAGATTTGAAAATTTTTTAAAATATTCTAAATTGCAACTTTGTTGTCTTGCGAAATTGTGAAGTAAAACCAGTCTTTACGGCAATCCTGTGCCACCATTGGTTTCCAGCTGTTTCGGGAGACCAATTAGGTTATACTAAATATTTAAATTAAAAATTTTCTTATTAAGTTGTCCTTAACCTACAAAAAATGCTTTACTTGTATTAATAAAGAAAAACTGTATAAAACCGAGACCCAACTGGAAGAGGTCGAGTAGAAGCCAAAAGTCGGAAAGTGTAGTCATAATGTACCTGAATTCTCGATGCAGTTAGTCATTGACTTTCTCCTAAGGGACATAGAACACTAAGTCTCTACTGTTTCAAGGTTTAAATTTCAGGTACCGACGTATTGATCTGCCATATTCAGAGTGCACTGGCGGCTAGACCTCCACAGATAGTGGATTGCTGAAGGATGTGAAAGTGAGAATTTGTCGGTGTGCGCCGAAGATAAAATAAACGGTGTTTAGAAGCCGGAGATCTGGAATTAGCTGGTATGGAAAGTATAAATATTCCCCTATGCCAGTCCCTCAGTCAAGAAGATGGAAATGACATTACTACTCCAACTTTAAACGTGTGCAAATTAAGATGAAAACTTTCTCCCCTTTTGGACTGGTTTGTGCAACTGTAACGGTAAGACTACTAGTGAACGTAAACCTCCGTCCAAAAATTCCACAATTAATGCAATTCTCCCACAATCTTCAGGTATGCTACACGTGAAAGTAAATAAATGCAAATCACAAATTGAGCTCCGGAGAAATCTTCACTTTTCAAAGATGAAGTCTTCAAGCTTCACTTTTTTCTTTACAAATTTTCCCAAGGAATATTTATGCGTTGACGCTAAGTGTTTGTTTTCAATCAAAGAGTTTAAATTATAGAGTTAGCAAAGACAACTCGAAAAGTACAAAGCTATAGTGGGAATATGAAAGTGTGTAAATCGAGTAAGAACCGATGACATTTACAGATATTACAGTGTGTGTACGTAATCTTGGTTAATTGAAACTTTAATAATATTTTGAGTCATTATCAAAATGTTTGAAAAAGCTTACTTAGTATTTTATAGAGTAAATGAACTGCATTTAAGGCAATTTAATTCTATTATTTTGCTCCTGTGTATTACAATTCAATGGAATTCACCATTCTTTGAATATAACTTATTTAAATTTTGCAAAATTGAAAAATACTGCATTGCATTAAATCTGCCTGCGAATGAATAAATAAAGATAATTTTTCGGTCATCTGCTAACGTGAATAACTAAATTATAAAATAATTTCAGTTTAAATAAAATAGAAATACCATACTTGCTCGCTTGAACGTTTAAAACAAACGATCACCAATGCCCAAAATCGGATTTGGCGGAGGGATCACAGGTTAAATACCTTATCATTAATGAAGGAACTTCTGTTTTAGAAGAAAACACATTTTCAAACTAATGCTTTAATTAATGAAGTGATTTTAGTGTTTTAATTGTGTTTGTTTTACTAAATAAGATTTATGAGATTGAAGTTGGGGAGATCTTACGCTAATTTTCTTCTGCATTACGTTTCAATTAAGAAACTTAGGTGATATGCAAAGGTGTAACATCTGTTAAAATTTATTCAGCGCCAATAATTCCATTCATTGCTGCAATTTATTCACCAAGTTATAAAATTTCATATATATAAAGCCGATTGTAATAAACAATGACTTATTTGTGTTCATCCTCAAACATATAGGTTAGGACGTAAAATTTTACTTTGTCTTCATTTTCACATAAAAGATGCCCCAAAATTTCCACCGTATGGAATGAATTAAAATATTTTCACGTGCTTTATTTGACTATACTCTCTAGCTAGAATTCTTGTCGCTGAAATTGGAATAAGAGTCCCCACACACGGTGGACGCTGTTATTTTGAATAAGCAAAATTAAATTGAGAAAATTCGTTTATTTAGCATGTAATTGGTCTGTTGTTCACATGTTGACTACACAAAAGTCATTGATGAAATCCATCGGCTTCTGAGTATCTAGAGAAGTAGTTCGAGTATGATCGACAGACTACCAGTAAACAAGACTCATCAGTTTGGTTTATGAAACGTTGCATCATATAGCATTGCTGCTAATTAAAGTCCCTTTTTCAGTCCCATTTACTAATTAATAATTATAAGGGAATATATATGAATCAATGCAACGTTAGTAAACTTTCCATTAAATCCAGTGGGCACCGGTCACTGAATATCTCGAGTATGAACTCAATCCCAAGCCCAGGAGTCAAATCACGATTATTAAAATTTGGATATCGCCATATAAGGAAGTGGGCAGTTCATTGTTTTCAGAATTCAAATGATAGTTGAACTTTCATAATTTCATTCAATGTTCACATTCAACATCCCTTTTCTCATCTCATTCCGTACTTGGCCATTTTACCATTCCACGTCTTAAGCTACTATCCTATTGTTGGAATCCCTAAATGTTTTTACACTTCCACGGTAGAAACGATATATCATATACTCGTTTGTTTGATGAAAGCAAGCGAGTTGAGGCATTAATTTTCATCAGAGAAGGAATTCAACAGACAGGCATGGCATCTCAGATGGTATAGTTTATTCCACTGCAATTGTTAAATAGTTTAGTATAGATCTGGAAAATTATCCGAACAAAGCAGAGAGAACATTTAAACCATATTTAGCTAGTGTGCATGATAGTGTATGACATATGAAGATAATTAAGCCTACTAGATTCTGATTATCTCATGGGATAGGTACAAAACCGCAAAGGAACCAGAGCTAATCTATTTCGTGACGAAATATTTCATTATATAACGCGAACGTATAATATTAACAATGATTAGCACAGGGTGGGCAAAACTAATATCCAAATCGGGATTACATAAAATAAAGTGACAGGGTACAACTATTCCAAAAGCAGCCAACTCCACGACAGAATATAAAGTAGCATTTTTTAATGATCTGCGATCAGATATCCAGTTAAGCAAAATTTAAGTTTTCTGAATTGATGGAAGCAAATCGAGAAATTTATTTTACTTCAAAAGAAATGCAGACTAATAAAGGAATTTTGACTTTTGCTATGATGTTATTTTAAGCATAAAATTATCTAAAAGTTTAGAAAAGGTCAGCATAATGTTAGAAATAAAATAAGCGTATTTCTGATATATTTTCATGAAAACCTTGCGTTGTGCTTGTAAAAGGAAATTCTGGCGATAATTTTATAAGAGAATTGAGAAAACTTTTGCTTTGGGATAGAGAAAGAACGTAACCAAAATAGTCTGTGTCGATTGAGAGAGGTGCCTATGAAAAGCAAAGAATCATTCAAAATTACACGAAATTTCCCGGCTTAGACGATATCCCCATCAGATTATAATAATGGGATTTAAATTAAAATCATTAAAATTGACTGCAATATATAAATTATTCTGAGATAAATCTGATGAGATTTTTTGAAATCCGACATTTAGTACAATGTCTGCATAGCCCCCTTCGAGGCTTAGGTTTAACCAAATGGCGGGCTTTTAAAGAATTTTAAACGTGAAGGCTGTGAGGACAGAGACAAGGGTCATATGGCATACAAATTCATATTTCGGGATTTACTTATTTTTCTTTATTAAATGTTACATAACCTTGTCAAAATTGTATCTTTTATACGATGCTTTGAAAAATAAACTATACAGCAATCAATATACAATGATTAATTTGAGATCTTTTATTTGGTAACTTGAAATGTTTAAATTATTACATTATCAGAATAAACTCGGCGTTTTAATGCATCCCCATTGTATTTGGTATTCATATCTGTTCGCATAAGTATTAACGAAAACTTAAATTAATGTACCTTACCGAATGCATAATTAATTAAGGCAAGACCAGTGGAGTTAACCATATTTTGATAGGTTGTAATATTCAAGGTTTAAGCTTAGATTTATTAAAATTCCTTTGAAAACTCACAACAACACTTGTTTTATTAAACATCTGGATCGACTCTTGTGTCATCTCATCTCAAGAAATTTGTTACCTGATGTCAATATATTGAATATTCAGTCCTCATTATTCCAAAATATAGTTTTGTTGCGGAGTAACGATTATGATCAGGAAATATAGAGGATTGCGAGAGTAAAGAAATGATAAGAAGGATAAAATTTGACACAGAAATAGAGGTAGAGAGAGTAAAATGCTGAAGGTATTTGAGTTTCGCATACAGTGTTTGCGCGTTTATGATCTTAACAGGCGTCGACCGGAGGACTTGGGCGTTTGGTTAACCAACCTGAGCTGAACATTCGAGGCATTTTTATATACAAAATATCACGCAATTGACGAATAAAATATGTACTTTTTACTCTACAGGATTCTCATTTACTTTCCATCGGGAGAACTAAAATATTGCGGAAAAAGCAAAAGGAAAACGACAAGACTTTTTTTAATGTGCATATGAGCAATCAAAAGTTCATCTTCACGGCCATTGGCCAATCCACAGCCCCCGCATTGATTATTATTATTATCTGAATAATTCATTATTTATTGTTTTTTATCCCCATATGTTGATAGATGTCTAAACTAGCCAAAACAACGTTGTAAAATTTAACTGCCCGAAATCGCACCTAATTCAAGCTATCATTGGTCATGTGGAAGATATTCCTGTTGTCACAATTTCAAACATATTTTTGCTCTCTTCTCATGCGAAAAACTATAAATGATTAGAAGAGAATATAAACTTTTAACAAAATTAATTTGTTTTAATGTCTGGCAGTCTCAAAAATTCAGAAATGAAAAACTATGCCTTACATTATTTTGTATATTTCATCATGAGAATAAAAAGATATTAGCCTTTTTCAAGTTGCAAGAATTATTCAGAAAATCCCTTACGAAATTGTATATTTTATTTAAATTAAATGCAAAATTTTGACGAAAAAGTGGGATGAATTGGTATGACCGAACACTGATCAATATGCACAGAATATTGAAGACGAGCATTTGCTGAAATCCATGGGACGAATCGTGAAATTAGAATGTCGGAGCATGAACAATCCATCTAGTTAATACTGCATAACTCGAGTTCAAAGATCAAATGAAATAAGACTGTTTGTTACCTTGAAGTTGCTCTTAGTGCCCTTTTGATCTCCTCTCCCTTATCATTTGCTGAACTTCGATGTCAATTAGCTCCCACAATAAAAAAATAACAAAATTTTACAGTGGGTAAAAATAACAGGAAAATGCAATTTTGATTAATAAAATATGGTTTTCCAAGCTCCGAATTTTAAAATAACCAAATAAGAGTTTGTTTTTGTTCTTAACAGTTCTAATTAGCTTTTGTCCTATTATGGCCAAGTTAATAATTAGTGCCATTAATCACTAAGAAATGTATAGTAATTAATTTTTTGTTAAAGATAGATATATAATAAATTACTTCATACATTTTACATTAAGTTAGAGAATTCGAAGTCTTCAAAAGGATTTCAAAATTGTAGTTGAAATCCATTTACCTTAAATAGATATCTCCAAGTCAGCCCACGTAGAGAGTTGATTAAGACAACTGACAATGAATTCAAAAATTTGCTCGGCGAAAATGAACGCGAAATTCGTATGGTGAATCCTGCAAAATATTCTATTTCTTGTATTATCGAACTTCAATCACAACTGACTAGCGGGTATAATAGTAATTATATGTGGGAATCTCGGTGTCAGCGATTCTTTACAAATGAATGTGAAATGAGAAGACACTGGTGAATCGATAACCAGAAAGTAATTGTGATCTACCAAGTGGAAAAATCGTTTGTCATTGACGTGGATGCTGCAAGAATTAGGTGATACGAAGTGATATGAATTCGGGTTATTCGAATATTTTTACGAAGACGAAAACGATGAAACTTTAAAACATGCCTCATGAAACCTTAAATTGAAAAATCACTTGAAGTTATGATTCTGGAATCCAGATGTAATGGGGTTCTATTGATTCTAATATGTGTTTATCACATATATTGATAAAAGAAAGTTAGAGCCTCCAATCTTTTCAAAAAAAGATATTTTTAATGCAGTTTGAATGAGAATAGCCTTGATACCACGCTGTCCCAAATTTACCGATATCTTCCGCTTTTACTTATATAAAGTAATTACACTGACAGTAATAAAATATTTGCGTAATGGTTGACAGAACGAACTCGTTCAAACTATGTACCGTCGGTGTCGATTCAAAGAATTATCCGAATTTCATTTGAGGTAATACTAATTCAATTTTGAACTATGAGCAGATTTCTAATTAAACGCTAATTGAAATAGGTTTTCTCCTTTCTTCAAACTACCCAAGAAATTAGCGCATTAGAATATACCACAAAATTGCATACTTTGCGTAATCCTGCAATGATGGTATTCTCTCAGATGACATCACTGATCAGACAGCTCCTGCGGTCATTTATAACACAAAAATAGCTAACAATAATGCATTACTAAAAGTTATCCACTGTCATTTTACAATAAAATAGGAATTTATTACCAATACTGATTGAATAATTTTTTTATTTGCATTATTTTCTTGCTTAAAAGTGCCGGGATGTCTTAATTATTATTTCAGTACCATCGATTAGAATTGTAAAATAACCCATATCGTCGTGTATTAAATTTTCTTAGTTTGATCTCCCTGCGTCTGGATGAATTATTGCCCACTGTATTCGGGTTGTGGTTACCAGTTGACATAAGTGAGAGAATTGTTTTATCATTTTGAATTATTTATATCTTCTTACAGTTATGAGTAGTAGATGACGTCATTATAGACATTATAGTAAGACTAGAGCTCACAGGATTGGTTCTTAAAGATGTGGTTTCTGATTTCTTTACAAAAGGGGAATCAAGACACCAAGTCCATTTGATCCTCATTTTATTCACCTAATGCTCACCTGAAACACAGGGAGATCTTAAATATTTCAGTTAGGATGAAATCACTGAAGGAAGCAAACCTTTTTGGGTTACTAATTAATCGCAAAGTGGTTGCACAATTTTGATTACCTTACCTTTTCGGCATACAAAAACGAAGATTTAGAACGAAAAGTAAGTTAATTTTGTAGGAAACGAAAGGGAGAAATAAAGTAACTATTATTCATTATATAAGTACTTCCCTGTGTTAAAACCATGTTAAACCTTTCATTCTTCTGAATTGATAAACTTGTCGTTAAACTCTTTTAATAGGCCACGAACAGGAATGAAATCAAGAAACGGGAAAGAAATCCCGAAATTTGAGCATAGGAGCACTGAAAAATGAAGTGATGGACTCTATACGAGAAGCAAAATTTGAAATAAATTTTTGCTTCCAAGCGATCTTCTTAAACGCATTGGATTGCCTTATTTTTTCCTTATGCTCAATTTCTTTTCCGCAGTGCAAATTGTAAGATTTTGAAACTTCGTCTTACACAATAAGTGAGATTAAGTGGCTTTGGTTTGGCTTTTCTCGACGTATTGACATAGATAGCAATAGGGTTTACAGTTATTACCTTCATTCTGAATCGGCCTGTTTGGGCCTCTAAATTTAATAAAATTTGTATCAAACACTTTATGTACAAATTAGAATCACATGTTGTATGTCAATTATAGTAAATGATTGTTGGGTCAATAAGTTGCCCCCTTGAATAATCAAACTCAGATCTGAGTAAGGCGTAGAAGGTGCTAGTGTAAGATTGAGGTAACTAAGGCCTCTTTTCAATTATAGAATCTAACTACTGAAAGAGAGAAATAAGACAGAGTAGGTGAAGAAACATTTTGTTAGGGATAAACAGAGAGAAGGCAGCTACCTATGTCCAGAAAGATGGAATTATGATTTTTGGAGGAGCTGAACTCATGGCGCAGGTGTTAGATGACGGTGGAAATCGATAAATTCCTTAAAGACTGAAGGAGGATGATCCATACACAGAACTAGACAGGGAAAGCACTAATTTTGGCAAATGTGATAAGCGATTCACAATTACAAATACAGTATAGAATCAATACAAATCCGTCAAGCTCCCTCCACATCAAACAAATACTCATTTTTCAGGGCGAATATAGAACGAAACTTCTAAAATTAAGGCATTTGAAGTCGTTATTTAATAACTCGAAACAAGAACTTTTTCAGTAATATTCACAAATCTGAGACCTCTGATAAAACATTCTACTATTTTATTGTCGGTTAAAAATGAAACTGTATAAGCAAATCTTTTATTCAGAGGTGAGCTTTATCAAATATAACTATTTCTAT
The DNA here is from genome assembly GCA_900708905.1 of Hymenolepis diminuta. NCBI lineage: Eukaryota > Metazoa > Platyhelminthes > Cestoda > Cyclophyllidea > Hymenolepididae > Hymenolepis > Hymenolepis diminuta. The sequence goes on from CAADRB010000089.1 coordinate 386,670, forward strand.
TCATTTAAGCATGATAGCAATTAGTTGGTATGTTTCTATTGGTGCATTGGCTTTCTCAGCACCATAGCATTTCAAAATTAATGGTCATAACTTTCTAATGTTCTAATAGTATTTTGACTATTCATACCTAATTTTGAATATTTACCACTATCTCTCTGTTTATGCTTTAATTTGAAACATCGCAATGATATTTGAGCAAAAATTTATCAATTCAAACAGCTATTAAGATAATCCTTTTCTACTGAAATATTTCATTTATGTTTTATAATTCAAAATAATATGTAATTTTAGAGATATTGTAAGGAACACTGGTATCTCTAATTCCAATGTCCACATTGCAAAATGCTTTTAGCCAACTGCAACATACCGTCTAATACCTGTAAGAGGCTTCTCCGAAGTTTTGCAGCAAATTCGACATAAATAGCATTTAATTTCTGTTCTCAGAAAAAAAACGACTTTGAGTAGCGTATTTGTTTGAAGTTCATCAAAAAGACAATGGCCTTCTAAGAAAATTAATTAAAAAGCAAGATGCTTTTTCCATAATTCACAAAGTCAGAGGGATTTTTGATCCTCAACTCCTTGCTTCTACGTATCTTATAAAATTTAAAATTTTTATTTGATATTTTGACGCAAATGCAATCAAGAAAAGATGCATCAGCGTCCTTTTACTACAAATGTGACTAATTAGTTGGAGAGTTATGCAAACAAATAGACGATATCACGCAATTCCATCTATTTCTGCTTGAAATTATAGATTTGTTGTTGGTTTGAAGTTGATAATTTTGAAGCATCCAAGTCATCTCCTGCTTTTAACATCTTTTAAGATTAACTATTAAAACTCTTCCTGCTACATAATTGTTTTTTTCATTAAAATTAATTAAATTTATATTGCAATGTGGTAATTCGTGCGCATTTATTTATTGTTTATTATTCACAGCAATGCAAAAACTATTGTACAAATTTTCGCCGTGAAGATAACCTTGATATATAGAATTTAAAAAGTAGGCGAACAGTTGTTATGGAAAGGGGGTCGAACAAAAACGGAAAACATTCTTTCAATATTTGACTTTTGGATTTACATTGTACGTTTTTTACTACTTGGGCATAGCCCATTGCTACGCTTTCTCGCGTTCAAATTTCAGGATTTGTTCCACATTTTGTTAGTGAATTCATGTTCGTGGAGCCCAAAGATAATGGATTTGTTGGAGTTAAGATAATAACTAACGGTTTACAAATTACAACAGTAATAACGGTCTCCAATTCGCGGCTGTCTGAGTAAGAGCAAACAACAATCGTGCAGCAAAACACTAAGAGTTGATTAGACCAAAATTTATTCAAGGAAGCCACAACGAGTTTGAAACGGGTGAGAAAGAGATGTATAGAGAGGGGAGAGCGTGCTGAGGAAGAGAGAAGGTGAGCGGGAAGCGTAGGAGGGAGTAACTGACAAGTATGTGTATTGAGGGGAAAACAAAGAGAGCTTAATATGAGTCACTTGGGCAAGGACGCGCAAGGACATGAGCGCAGATGTACTTTTTAGTTGAAACGAGGCAGTTATAGAAATGCGGAAGTCGATGGGAGCGTTTAGACATGACAGATAGTGATTATGTATCATAAGGATATAAAAAGCTTCATTCCAGCTTCGTGGACGAAAAACCGAAGTATTGTCATAGAGAATGTGAATAAAAAGTGATTCTAGAAATGCATAGAGAGTTACCCTTCAGATTATACGATTGGCCGACAACTTCGTATAAGCTTGTTCTAACATAGTGGAGTCATTAGAATCTACTGGAGGTAAACTCCTATATGCAGAATTTCTTATGCATTGCATTATAAATGGGAGGAAATACGTAAAATGTTGGAAGTAGCATTTTAATACAGTGGTGCTCCAAAGAATTCCATAAGTTGCATTCTCGAACTGGAAGTTTGAAAGGATTTTCTAATCATTTGGCTGGATTACTACTTATCCCGTATTTGTAATATTCTTTTATTCATTTGGAAGCTTCTATTGCCTAGGCATTAGATGTTTATAGCAACAGAGCAAAAAGATATCTTTTTTCAGTATAGCTAAAAATGGAGGAAATAAGATGGACCTAATTAAGTGGTTATGTCAACCGCAATTAAAAAATTTATTTAAAAAAATTCATTTCCAATTTAATTTTTTGAGGAACATTGGCCAAATTCAATTCGATACATCATAGAAAATTAAATAAAAAAATTTATTAAACGCAGAAATCACAAAATTTTAATGTTAATTTTACGTGCTTGGTTCGAAAGAATCAGGCGAATAATTATGCTTCCTAAATTTATATGCGTTTAATGGATCGCATTTCATTTAACAATCAACAGATTTTAGTTGATTCTTTTTGATCTATGTCGGATCAGACACAACAAAATTCGTCCATCAGAATCTTTTATTTTTGGGTATTTTTTCCTCATTCTAACTCAGTATATTCAGATGAACTTAATAATGAACCAGTGACTCCTGAAATAATTACAAATTCCCCTAAAAATATTGAATTAACTGTGCATTTACCTGTTCAATTAACTAATATAGAGTGCAATTTCTGATTAGTTAAATGAAAAGTATTTCAAAAAATGACGTTCGAGGTTAGATAGTTTCAAAATCAAGGTAGGGTGCCCAACTATTTTGCATTTTCCTCATAAATAGGCGCTTAATGATGAAACGGAATGCTGCTAATTATTTCCTCCGATCATGCAAGATGAGTCATTCCGATCATTTTGAATGGCTAAAATCTTCTCGGTTACATATACTTCTGCTCTCATAATGCATAATATAGTGAATTTGTGCAATAAATAATTATTTAGTACGGGAAACTCTAAAAACATAAATAATACTTTCAAATAAAAGGCCTTCGATTAGATAAACAATTGATTATGAAACTGTATGATTTAAGTTAATTGTATATCTTTCATTTTGTAGATATTGTTGCAGGTATCCAGGAGAAAATTAGTCTCAGTAGTCTGCAAGTCCGTTATTACATAGAAGAAGGAAGATCTATCGTAATTTTTTCAAAATCAAAATACACATATACTCATCGATTTGCTATTCTAAAATTCTCACAGTGAAGATTTAGAAGCAACTATCTTGAGAATTATTAACGTAATAATAAATCTTAAACCTTCGTTTTTAAATACATTTGCGTGGTGCCTATTCGCGACATTGTATCACTAAATATTCCATTGTTTTGACTTCGAGAATGGAATTTGGTAAACCACTTTGAAGTTTTAATAGCTTAAAAATGGGGACTTACGATAGCTTTCCATCTACAAAAGTGTCTTCCGTTAGACAAACATTAATTGCACCTTTCTGGATATCTTTTTCATATAATTTTCAACTCAATTCAAGCGTTTTTACCATCTTTCAACTGTTGATTTTGATGTTTCTACAATGGACTTTTTAAATTTATGTTTTCTTAAAAGATGGCAAATTTTTTCCAGCTCAAAGGACTGTTTTAGGCACTCTATTCATTTAAAAATCTGAGAATCCAAGCACTTTCTTGTCTAGGAGTTTCTCGTGCTTCCGGAATTTGGATGCCTGCCTACCTCAAAATTTTAAAAGTATTTCAGCTGAAGATAATTTCACTGTGCGTGACATTTGGTGTTTATTTGAAGATCATCAAATGTGTACATTTTGCTTGAATTTGATGAGTGCTAGAATAAAAAACACATATCATCTTTATCCTGATCAATCAAGTAAATTCATATTTTTATAAAACTTGAAAACAGTATGTGAAGTAAGTTAATTCCTGTTGACAGTTATTCACCTTTAAGGAGCAAAATACTAGTGCCATTAAATAATAAAGTCATTAAGAGTAAGAAGAAAGGCACAGAATCATTAAGGGCAAAACCTAGCAGAAGGAGACGGAATGAAACGAGAAACTTCGGAGGAAGTTTACACCTGGATATTTATAGATAGAGCCGGTAGATTATGAAAATAGTTAAAAACAGTATTTGATTCCAGCTCTGAAGGCAGCGGTAAAGAAATGGTGATAAATGAGTTGAAAGATGGAGTAATTTTGTCGAATAATCAGTTGACTCTTCACACGAGCATGGCGATAAGATACGGTCGACTGAACGTGGCTCTAATAATTGTTAAGCCGTTTGAAGCCATTAATTCATAATACAGAGAAGTTAGTTTTTAATAAAATCGGGACATTTTTCTTAAATTAAGCGCTTCAACTGAATACATATTAATCTCTTAATATAAAATATGACACCAATAGATAGAATTTAGATTTTATCGATTACCTCTTTGAAGGGTACAAACTGGCGCACAAATGGCGCATGACATGAAAAATAGTCCGAATAATAACATTCGTAAGTAACTATTTCTTTCGTTGGCATGTTTAAAAGCCAAAATGAAGCATCGCACAAATAGTGTATTGCATGTAAAATATAATTGTTCACAAACTAATTTTGCGCTTTCTGTCCATCTTGATTCCACATATGCAGGAGTATTTTTGTCTGATTGCAAATTATGCATTTTATTGATGCGATGAAATTCAGATAGACTTCCTATTGTCTCTTTTTGTATTTCATGGTAAAATCGAACACGGCGTTTTAATCTAACTTATGTGATTTAATATAATAATTCTTTAACTTTCCCACTCAAAGGATGCTTTGCATTAATCAAGACGCAAATGTCAAGACGAAACCTAATGTCACAGTTAACAGTGACTACAGAGATTGAGAAGATCCCCCGAGATATGCCGTAATAATTATTTCTTCTATTTCCACCGAAAAGGTAATTTTTAAGGCTGTTGCAATTAAATTTCTCATTAACGCTTAGAAATGACTTAAATATATAATTTAAAATGTGGCTTTTACCGCCAAATTTCTTTGTGGTAGGGCCATTATTTGAAATCCGAAAGCGCTGATCTCCTCCAAATCCCTAAAAATTTAAGCAACTTAATCGACAAAGAAAGTAGCTTTAATCAATTGCCATTGGTTAGCCAAAGTTGTTCTCTTGTATTTTAAATTTTAATACTGGGTAGAAATATAATTATGCAAAATTTCATTAATAAGGTGAATATTTCAGTTTTATTTAGGTAAAAAATCAAAAGATCGGAAAACATCTTGACTGAATATGCATATCCACATCAAATCAGTCACTCAGTCAGATTAGTAAGAACTAACCTCAATTGTGTCAGGCAAGTCTACATCACTGGAAATATATAAACTAGACAGCGGCATTTAAAACGGGACTTAAATTAGTAATGATACCTCCTCTTACACAAATGGTCTCCATCAAAAGCATGTCACCAAACTTTGATTTCTCTTTCTGTTATATACCATGATTGTTGCTGAGAATGTCCTAGAACTTGCACTGCCAGAGAGCAGAAAGTTAAGGAGAAGACATCAGCATGTTAAAGAGCTTGGTTTATAAATGAAATATAAACAACATTAAACATATAACCATGTAGGAATGAATAAGTGGGGGTTACATCTGCTAAGGTCATGGATCAATCAGGGTAACAACAAAAAAGGGGTATCTGAAGGGGAAAACGTGTTGGAATAAGTTAACAATAAGCACATTGATTGAAAATTCATCCGGTTAGGATATTTCGTGAAGCAATACCTCTTTCATTTTCTGGCGAGTTTTACATCTCTTCGTATAGTCGAAATGTATTGATTTTTATTTTAATTATTTATTTATTTTTCCCGCATATTTTACTTCCTTAAACACAATGGGACGCTGGCGTCTGAGACTGGGCAGGCTTCAAGGACTAGGAGATAGCACCTCCCCATTTTACAAAAGATATGGGCTAAAATAACAATAATTTATGTCTTTAATTTTTTTGTTCCAAAAGCTTGTTATGTTAGAAATGTTCAGAAAATAGAATATGTAATCATATCTTCCATGTCCTATATTTCTTTTGCATGGTTTAAATAAAATGGTACAAGTAAATACAGCAAGTTCCGAATATAAACAAGTACGTTGATAAATATTTTATGCAATCAACAGAATTGTAAATAGAGAGGGATCACGAGTAATATTATCTTTCAAATAATCAAATAACAAGATAAATCCTGAATTTTTGTATTTGAGGAGTAAGAATCGCAGATCTATTGATATTTGAAATTGGTTATATAAAATTATACTTAGAATTTGAACAGTATTTATAGATTAATACTCCGCTGTAACTAAAGTTCTCATATGGTGATTTAAAAACTCATAAATTTACTTAAGAATGCGTTTTCTAACACTTAACTTGGATAGAGGAGTAGCATCAAGGAGACTTCATAGGGAGAAACCCTCTTTATTAGTCAGTCTTAACCAGTGGAGTAAGTCATCATGCTCACTGGAAGTTGGTCACTGTTCAACCGGTCATTTTCAAAATACCCAGTTCCGGAGTCCATTTGATTAGAGAAGAAGTCCCAGCAACGTGTATACAAGTATGAGCATAGTCGCACCCAATTACAACGTTATTTTGGGGATGAACAAGTTATTGAGTCGCATTGATTGGAATAAACAGAAAGCGCAGTAAAATGTGAATTGATACATCCCTGTATTCAAATAAACTTTCAAGCGCGCTAGCAATTCTACTCTCGTGCCATATTTGTAATGATACTAAGTATATTGCCTTCAATCTCCATTATAAACATAAATTCGACTTGAGGGTAACTTTTTTTCTTAGATAAACAAGTTATGATGCACATTTCTACCAGTTTAAATTTTTTACTTTTCGAAAATCTTGAGAACATAGTGAAAAAGTAGCAATTCATAATAGATTTTGAAAACACCGTATTATGTACTAAATCTGTTCCATCAATAATTATTAGTGATAGAACCTGATCAGATAAGTGAACGGGTTTCGATGGTATATTCACCAGATGTAAAAAGGAATAGTATTTGGAGATTTCAATCCTGAAAGTACCGATTACTCCAGAACTTAAGTTATTGGTAATGAATATTCATTTGAAATACTTAAAATTTGTTTTCCAACCAATATTTTATGAGTTGTTTAAAGTTGACTGTCACCATTGTCTGAGTTAATGTTTTTTGTTATTGCTCAGTGATTGTCAGAAGTGCTTCCAATAGCAAGATTTTATCAACATATATGTTCATATATCAGCCCGTCAATCAAGGCTCCTGAGAGGACACAAATTATCATAAAGCAATACTTCCAGCCTTTCAACTCTTTAATAGCTAGGAGTTAACATCCACCTTTATAGCTGGATTTTCATAATGTCTTCTAACTATCTCTATTGCATACTGACATCTAAATATTCGCAGATTTAATTCTTTCCCTAATCCGATTCCGACGTTCTTTGTTTCTGCTTGGTTCTCCCGACTCTTACCCTTTCAGGTTAACTCCTATAGTCAAATTTTTCAACCAACTCCTCTCTAGTTAGTCCTCCTCCTTCTTTATGCTCTGTGATTGTTACTCTTTCTCTCTCTCTCTCACACTCTCTATTAAGTCTCATTAAAGTTCTGTTTTCACTAATCTTGTGTAATTATTCTTATTTTTTGTATTTAGTGGCCATAGTATTTAGCCCCCACATGAGATCTGCTTTTCTTCGTCCTTTAAACACTCCTAGTCTGGGATATGTGAGGGTGTCAAAAGGGTTGAATTAAAGATTTAACTCACACTTGCTGTTCTTCTTTTTGAATGTGGTCTGCATTCCAGTGTGCTTTCTAAATCATGCATTTCAAAAATCAGTTAAAATTGTTTGAAAGTAAAACAACGTGCATATTCGGAACTGCACGAGTTTAAAATAAGTAATTGTGCTATATCTTTTTGACTTATCAGAGGAATCGATGTCGTATTTCTTGTCAACTACTGGATACCATCTCAATCACTATATTGTTCTGTTGTGAATAATTTACGCAAAGTATCTTCTTCTATTTAGAAGAAAGCAAGAACGTTTGGAGCTTCTCGCTTAACAGTAAACTCAATAAATGATAAATCAAATGTGAATTGAAAAATTACTGAGAGCCAAGTAAACAGAGTTATCCTATATTTACTTAAATGACATTTTACATTCAACTTTCGTGAATTGTGTAGCGATGGTTAGCCAACAGCAATTGAAAGAAAAAGAACACCAAGGATCGCGCAGACCATGTTGTATTGAACAAAGCTCAGTACAGAGTCTTAAGGGAAAATAGAGAATTGGAGAAGGATCGAACAACGGGAGATGCGTCTGACGAGCTAGGGTTCCCTCAGGTCTGTGTGTGTCTAATGGAAGGCTGTTTTGGGTGAGGACATGCATAAGGATATGGTTGTATGCGAGCTTTAATTGGTCGGGACGATTGTAGGAAAAGGAAGGGCCAGTGCAGACAGGACTGGCTAGTAACAAAGCCGACTAAGCGGTGTCTTTGCTACTATCGTCCGAGGTATGCTTACTTTTCCGATCGATGAAAATAGGCCAGTTGAGGACACACGATGTTTGTCTATGGAGTGCTTGAGGTCACAGGAAAGGTTAAAGTTTACAGACATTACTATAAGGACAAGATAATCAAATGTGGTGATGATTAGGAATGACGTAAGATGAATATTTCGGAGAAGAGGAATTCATCCCTCAATTGTCACTGGGATTACTGGGCCTTTTTCAGCTTTAACTGACCCGCCGTTTTATAGTGATTCATTGGTAATTCATTTTCTCTACATAATGTTTAAAAAGCTCATTGAACATGTACGATATTAAGCAGTTTATATGAATTTAACACAGCAAAGCTGAGAATGCCTAAACTTTAGAAATTTCCTTTAAAACTTAGAAAAGTAATAAATTTTTCAGCATCTTCAATTTGGCCTCACATATACTATTTTGCTTTTGTTAGATAATTAATGCGGGTCTCAAAGATAAACTTGTTATTTAAATGTGGATTCCCCTAGATATGCATTAAAGACAGAAATTCTGTTTACGTGTATTAAAAGAGGAATGTGTTAAGGATTATTAAATTATGGAACTGACAGGATCATTTAAGGAAGTCCAGTAACAGCTGCAAAATTGTGAGTGAAAGGAACAAAATATTTTGACCATAAAATACTACAGTTATTTCAAGAAGAACCAATAAAAAATAGATAATTTTAAACTATATTTACCGACTATAAACTCTTGTAATTTTAAGTGAAACAAAATTAACTGTCTAATTTTAAGAGTTTAGTGAATTTGTATAAAATATCGTAGTTTTTCTTCGTGAAGTATTGAAGAGATCCCACTATTCTGATAATTATTCAAAATATTTATAAAAATGTTTAATATTTACATATCTTTTGTATAGAATTATTTAATAACTAAATTTATAAATATACAAACTGAATTATGACCAGTTCAAAAAAAATTTATTCTCTTCTTTCTTTTACCTAATTTCTTCAAATTTGAAACTTCAGAAATAGTCTAGTAGAGTTTCTATAAATTATTAATTGAAAATAATTTCTCATATTATATAAATTATCGTTTCCTTGAACGTCATTTCTTGTCTTTAAGTGAATAAGTTTTATTAAGTCTAGTTTGCTACTGAATATTCATATTAGGGCTATTTTAATAAAATAAATCAAATCCTACCTACCTGCTATTAAAATATTTCACTGCTAATCATACAGAAATATTTTATTTTGGTGAAGTAAGTTCTATACTTTCCAAAATCGGTCCTTAATAAATAAAGAAATTTGTCCTTTTTTGAACAACTATCGCGGGATAATTTAAAATGCGGAAACTTTTAAAGTGAACATTAATGAATATTTAAAGCAAAGAAAGATTTGATAAAAGCAAATTTTTCAAAGGCGAAACCCTTGTCTTTACAATCTTTGCACATTTGGATAGAAAAATGTGAGTTCAAAACTGTCATTTTACAATTCAGTTAAAATAATTAATTTGATTTAATCCGTTTTAAAATCACATGTTAGTTGCGATCTCAAAATTAATTTATAAGCTCCTATCTCAATTCAAATTGATACAGAGCAGCCATGTGGGACTTGTCAGAAGATGTTCAACTGTTTGATATTAAGTTCTTTATTCAAATAGTTTGACATTGTCCCCTTGCTAAATTTGTCACGAGTGCATCGTATATCACTATGTAATATAATTACTAGTTTATTTTAAAATACAATTTCCCTTATAACATATATTTCCAAAATAGACTGCATCTTTATATATTTTGTATGTAATAAGTTCTGGCAGCTAGCAACAGCAAATAAACAGTTCCGAAGGTAAAGCATAAAGGGTTGCGCATGCCTAAGTTTATTGAACAAAACATGATGGGGATTCAAGAGGATAAAAGAGGGATAACGGACAGAGGAGATGAGAGGAAAACGTGAGTCGGTGGATGATGAGCGTATGTCTGGATGTATAAAAGGGGGTTTTCTGAAGAAAGTATAGTATTAACAGATAGAATGGTTCCGGACACCGCTGATCGTAAAGACTGAGCCCTAGCAACGCTCACTTAAGGACCACATAAATAGTTTATCCCGCTAATTAAAATAAACCACTTGAGGACACGTGATGGTTCTTAAGGGAACTTGGGGTCACCGGAGGATTAAGCACTTCAAGTATCACTGTGAGCTTGGTAACAGTCTTGAGGTAGCAGCAGGCACTGTGAGGTCGAGATATTTAGGTCCTAGAGATTAGTGATGACCTAGATAAAAAGTTCGCAAACGTACAGGGATTTATCCTCCAGTATACTTTACTGGTATGCAAAATATTAGTAATATCGCAGAGAAGGACTTAAACATTGTACATTACGAATAAAATTATACCTTCATTGTTACGTAATAATATGACTGCAAAATTTTTAATTTCCAAAGAAGATGACTTGGAAGTTTAACTAGATAACTCATTGGATTCGTCCAAAATCTCCTTTGTAAGTGTCACTGCTAAAGATTGGAGCTTTTCACTGCTTCTGGAATGCTCCCAGTTTAAGCTGCTAACCGTGAAACCTGGCTAGTTACTGTCGTAACGTAAATAACAAGAAGTTGTTGGAGTTAGATAACAACCAACGGTTTGCAGCTAACAAATTACGACAACCAATTCATAGCTGTAGGAGCTAACAACAATTGTGAAGCAGAACACCAAGAGTTGAGTAGACCAAACATGTATTCAAGGAAGCCACAATGAGTAACAGAGAGAGAGAGAGAAAGAGGGAGAGCAGAGTGCTGAGGAAGAGAGTACGTGTAGGAGTCCGCACTGACCAGTGTTTGTTGTCTGGAAAAACAAGAGTAGCTTTATATGAGTCACTTGGGTAAGGTCACGCCAGAGCATGAGTGCAGATGTGCTTTTTATGTGAAGCGAGGCGATTGTAGAAAAGAGGGGAAATCGATGGACGCGCTTAGACATGTCAGACAGACAGGGGTTATGCGTCATAGTAACATAAATGAGGTCGCTCCAACTTCGTGGGCGGAAAAACTGAGGTATTATCGTGCAGAATGCGAATAAAAGGTAATTCTGGAAAATGCATAGAGAGTTATTCTTCAAAGTCTTGGTAGTAATCTCGCAGAGTAAACCAATCTAGAAAACTTGGTAATATTAGCATCTTAACACAGAAGTTAATAATCCACGGTAGATCACAAGACACATTGAGGTAACTCATCTCGATTTCAATCAGTATCAGTTTAAACAAACGAGCATAATTGGTCTTTTATCAGTGAGGAATTAAGAAAGATATCAAATTTTTTTATAGAAGAAATATTAGAAGCGGGGAAAATTATTATTTAATTATTATTTATTAATTATCTTTCTTTATCAAATAATTATTACTTCCTCTAGCAGTCACACAGCCTTAGACCCCACACCGTCAAATTGCCTTTCCTATTGTACTCCAATGACTGATACGTACTTCCACTTTAGATACAAAGGGGTTGTTTTTAGGCATCTATTTCACATGATTTTAACAAACTGATAAACAAAGGAGAGTAATCTCAGACATACTCCGTGTCCAAATGCAAGATGGAGTTCACAAAGCTCGTAAATTCGAAAGACCATCACCACTATGATGAATGATGCACTATGAGTATGAAAGTAAAAACAAAAAAAGGTTAATTTGACTTATTTGAATGCGTTGATAAACTGCGCGGAAAATTGACAAAATGTTTGATGAGTCAAAAAGATTCAGAATAAGACTCCGGAAGTCTACCAAGCCCTGAATGGAATATCTAATAATAAATATTCAACGGAAGGGTTTATCTTAGAAATTTCTAAAGTTAGAATATAATGACTGATAATCAAATAAGTATAAAACGATAAAGAAATTGGCATGTTCAAAGGTTCAAAACGCATTTTCTTAGAATTTATGAATTTTTAAAATGAAATGATTATCGTAACACTTGGATATTTTGCCTTCAAATGCTGAATTTTATGAATTTAAAGTAATCAATGTCAATAAATTCTGAACTTTTGAATATACTTTACGAAAAAGTACTATCAACCATTCCATCCTAAGCTACCAGTGTACGTTGCAACAAATGTTTCAAATCGTGTCGAAGTATATTTTTGTATTTATAAGGGAAAACAGGTTAAGTTCGTTTGCAGTCCAGTATATTTTTTGCATTATGTAAACGATTCCACTTAAAATTCTAACATGACCGTCGGTGCCTTGCATGTGTGTGAAATGCGAAAAGCAAACATGAAAAATTACTTAGCGTGATTAAACGTAGGTCATCGCATTTGCTCTTATGTTCTGTATGGGATACATACATATATGGCTTAGTTCAACTTTCAGTCTTATGACTTTCATTAAATGTAGCATAATGTCATCTGGGGAAAATTATTTCAAAATGCTAAAGTTGCCATAGTGGAAATTTTTCAATAAATGAGGATCAATAATTCTGGTTCTGGTTTGGAAACTGGACCAGATAAAGCTGAAAGCTGATTGAAAAAGGATATATCTCAAAAAGTTAATAGGCAACCTCAAATACAACAATTTTTCACCTCTATCCTTGTTTTTGAATCGTGAGGACCATCAGGACAAGAAGAACTTGCGCAAAACATTCTGGAAAATTTTTCCAGGGCTAAAAATTGAATCCTATATTTAATAGATGATCATAATTTTTTTGATACAGAACCTGTAAGAAGCTGAAGAAACGCATCGATGGATGATTTATTTACAAGAATTTATCCTAAGAGAATTGAAATATAACGTTCCTTCATAAATTACTTAGTGCTTAATGCAGTTATATAAGAAGTGTCAGGAAGTGATTAGAGTTGCTAAGATTTCACCTTGATTGAACTTTGCTCTGCATTTTCCGCGGTGTTAAGATCATGTTCGCCCTTGAGAGGAAATGAATTGAAATAGCAAGACCGATCGTCCTATTTAAACAGCTGTTCGATAAGTATCGTAGATTGTGAATAAGAGCTTGACCGGTAATCCAGAGGACGATTTATGGAATTCGCATCTTGGAACTTGAAGCAGTGAACTGCCCATTTAGCGAATATTCTGGAATCCAATTCCGAAAACCAAGTTAAGTAACACTGCTCGGTCTTTTCCCCTATCCCTCATTAAACTTTACTGATTCGATTCCAGTTGCATTCCCTCAATGAGAATTCATACTTTTTCCTATTACGGTGTGAGTAACAATATGATAAAGAATTGAACAAACGCTAGCTCGGTTAGCTTGTATAAGTGGAGATGTGCAATAGTTAAGGAATCTGAAAGAGAAAGAGGATCAATAAATATTGACACCTAATGAATAACAAGATCAAAAATGATCGAAAACATAAGTGAACAAATCAATGATGCAGAAAATAAATAATTTCATTCACGTGATTTAAAGAAGATATTCAAGTTAAAATTCATATACAAGAACCGTCACATTTAAGCTTAAAAAGGTAACGCTAAATAAAGGTCAGATTTAATTCAGTGATCATTTAAACTCATAACATTAATTTCCATTACCCTAAATAGGTTTGTAATTAGTGAAATGCAGATGAAAACCCATCGTGCAAAGTCTACCAATTAAATATCGTAGTGTACTTAGTGCCACCTAGCTGGATAATTTAAACAAAAAGTGCGCCTCCAACACTGTCAGCAGTTTCATTAATTTCTATTTAAAATAAAAGGCTCAACAACATGAATGAAAGGGTTGAGCCTAAGAACAGGTCGAGTATTGCAAAAGTTAAAATTTTATCAAAGAATGCAAGTCAAACCTGTTAAATATTTGTTATTAACATTTAAATAACATTTCAAAGACTGACATTTTCTGACAAGAATCTTCAAGGCATAACTGGCATATTTTAATCAGAAAATGAATGCTGGATGGCAAGGTTCGTTCTTTTCAATGGTTATTTGTGCATTACGCCTAAGCCCTAGATTATGGACAGCTCCCATCCGTTTAATTAATTGCAGCAAATCTAACAGACAAACTCACTTCGCTGTCTGCCTTTATACTCTGTCAGTTGGGCAGAACTGACTGGCTGATAGTAATCTTAGTCGGCTATTTGTTGTTATAATCAAATTCCTCATATCATAGCTCCACTATTGTATTAATTTAATCTCTCCTCTGCTTTCATATTTCACTGGAGCTAGTTATTGTCATTACCCTTTTTGTCATTTTTAATCATCCAAGACATCTAAATACAGCGAATAGTAAATCAGATTAAATGAGAAATGAAACATTAAGGGAACCGGAGAGATATCAAAATTTTCTTACTTCATTTGAACTCCGGATTAAACCGGTGGTTCATTTTCCGCTTAAAAGCTTCACTTCTATGCATTTCAATACAACAAAGTCCGGTTTTAAGATTTGATCTCCAAAGTCCATGAGTGATCTCTTGACCACATCGTTCTCAAATGAGTTCATGTCAGCAAATTCAGCGTTAATTGCTTAGTTGATAAAATTGAAACCTTGGTCTTACCATCTCAGTTGAATTTTGTACTTTAATTATCCCCCTCCAGTGTGTTGCTCATCACTTTGGAGTTTTCATATGGTAGTAGGAAAAGCGACTAGAATTTCATCCTGAGTTCCTAGGTCTTGTAGAAAATATTCATGTTGTTACAGGTCTTCTATCGCAGTCTCTCGAAAGGCATGTAAACCCGACTCCATGGATTATTTTTCCTATCTATCAATATCATTTTTTGTCTACCTGGAATAAAATCACTCACAACTTCTATGTGAGTGTTACCTACTAAAATTTTCCGTCATAACCTGTTCAAATAATTACTGTATTGATTGAATAGTTAAATACAATAGAATTGCTCCATGTAAATGAACTCTGTTTTCGTATAAATTCCTAATTGTTGCTTTTCTCGAAAATGGGAAGTGAAGGGCATAAGATGTTGGAATTAATATTTTCAAGGAGTCCCGCCTTCTTCAGTTATATCTCCTTACCTAGAGTCAGAAATAGTACCATCTGTTAATTAATCGTAAAGTACATTTCGAGACTTGAACTCAAAGTGCAAATTGAAAATTTTGAAACATGATAACAGATTGAAAAATGTGAAGTAATCCCACCCCATCTCAGATACATTTCTACCTATTTTATGAGTATTGATGGCACTGAGCTTAGAATAAGTTTAAATATAAACAAACGTTCTCCTGGATGAAGTTTTAAATTACATTCTAACTGACTGATTTGTCATATCCCAAATGAATTATCTTTTATCTAACCGAAGCTTCTTCCAAGGTGTATATACATTTGGGCGAGACACAGATATGCCAAAACTTGGGATAACCTTATTGTATCTTGAGTTGGTGCGAAACTTAGGTCAGCTCAGTTACGGACTACCTTCGAAAGAAATAGACGCCCAGCGATACCTTCACGTTTGCTAAGTCTCAAGAACTCTATTCCTCGCATGAAAGAAGATGGTCTTGCAGGAACTGCTTTTCACATATTTTATTCATTGTTGTGGTTCGCTAGTCATTTTTGTCAAGTTTATTAAATCCTTGACATCTTTGTGTATTTGACTCATACCTCCGGTCTTTAAACAGTTTAGTCACTTTTACGATGTATAACATCTGCGTTGCGAGTTCTTCTCCTCAGAAAATCAATTCATTCTACTTACGGATTGCACAATTGGTGCATCCTGACCAGTCTTTCCTAATAAAAATATTCTGTCCCATTCTCGTCTTGTAATAGCCGAGGTCACTTTTTTTCTCCTAAAATAGGAATATTTACGTAAAATCCAATGAACGATTTACACTTCACTCCACGGATGTTTCATTTCCTAGTCTTCTAATAAAGTTATGCACCTCTGTATTTAAACGCTATTTTATTGGTTCCATAGGCATTTAATTCTTAATTTGATGAGCATAAAATCCCGAAGTATTTAAAGCGCTCTTTTAAAGCCTTTCTAAAAACTGTTTGATCTTATCTCATCTGTAAGTTTCGTTTGCATCCTATTCGTGCTTCTATTTGAATATAAACCATTTTAAACTGATGTTTTATTATATTTTCAATTTTTGCCTCAGTGGAATCAGGTAGATCACCATAAAATTCGAGTGCTCTGACTGCACTTACTTCTTCCTCCAACCCGAATTGGATCACTTACTGTTCCCAGTGTTTAAACGATTTCTCATAATAAAATATTCTATTTTTTGTTTTTCCGTGTGTAATAAATAAATAAATGATAAATATTATTGAGATCTTCGTAAATCCCAATAGCGGGTCACAATTATATTGATTCATAGCTATTATTAAAATGAGTTTTGTGCTTGCCATACCAAGATAGCAAAATACGTTTAGAGATGTAGCCCGACAAGTATATTTATTATAACTCAGTATTTTATTTGTGAATACCGTATTTTTTCTTACTCTCTTTCCCTTACCCTCTCTTTAATTCTGTACAGTAATATTCCGCTTTAATTTTGGCTTTCTGGTGTTTGAATGAGGTAGCTGTCTGTTATCATTGGGAGGGTAAGAAGTTATGTTTTATTATAAAAAATAAAAATAATTTTGATAATAAAGCAAAAGTATATGGATATTATTTAGAAGAGTAAATTAATAAGACTGTGCAATAATCATTCCATATAATTATCCAAGTTTCACTTTCCCTTACTTTCACTTTAGCTCTAGAAAAATTGGTTAATAGAAGCATGTGATAAGTGATATAATGAAGTAAAATTCCTTCACAGCTCGAAGTCATTTTAAAAAAGTACATCCGTTTACTTATATGCTGATTCATTTTGTGAGTAGTAGAGCTAATGTTGGTTTCGCTTAAAGTGCTCATTGTTTTATTATTGTGAAGAAGTTAGGTGTTACTGACTTAGTTGTTAAAATCCTGTTATTTTAGACGTAATTTCAGTTTTCTGCTGGTCTATCAAGAGATTTAAATCCGGTCTGTCTAGCGACACGAATTAAAACTTGAGCTCAACATGTAAGAAAATTAAAGAACATTACTTACCAGATGGCATGATAGAAATAAGTTTTATATGCTCTGCTTAAGTGGACATATCGCGGATTCTATTTATATGCAGCAAGTTAATAGGAATATTATGTAAACTTTACATTCAGGGTGGCTCTAAAAGTACGCATTAAGAGTCCTTCGCGTAGGCGTTTGTTTTGCATAAATTTTGATGGAAGATTTTTTCTTAGCATTTATCATAATACACTAAATAAATCATTTGGAAATACGGGTTTCGATTCATTGATAAATAATAAATGTATGTGCACTTCCATTAAAATATTCAATCCATACCACCGGTAAAATAGGATGAGGTGATACATTTATGGTAGAAGGACAAAGAATATTTGCCTTTCCAAAAAATGTAATCTCACAATATGCCAGCAAAAACGATTGTAATCAGCATAAGCGGTTCTGTTGAAAGGTCAAAGGCATTTTTTTCTCTCAATCATCCCGCCTTTCCAGGTTAATAAAACGCTTAATTACTCATTTTTATTTTCTATTGGCAAAATGATAAAGGGCTAAGAAACTCGCTTAATAGGCGAAAAAAAGAATGTTAAAGATTAAATTGAATGATTAAATATTAAGTTGGAGAAACGAGGACATTTACTCAAAACTATAGATGTAAATTGATGCGAGGTACGTAAAGGCGTGTGTGATAACCTGAAATCCGAAAAAAAGTAAAGATTGATTTAATTATCCCGAAAAAATAAACAGTAATGAACTATAGAAGTTGTCAATCTAAGTAAAAATAGTGGCGCACGTATAAATGAATATCATACCACCTAACTAACATCTGATCATTTAAACAATTCTTATTATTGTTTCTTGAGATGCGAAAGCCACTAACACCCAGTCCTCCAAGTTTGTTCTTCTGGAGAAATGCGAGATCTTCTACAGTAAAAGAAACTGAAATGATATGTTGAACATCTTAACGGGAACATAAGTACAAAATATTTCGCAAAATTGGCAAGTTGTGTAAATTTTACCGATTTATGGTACAACCTCATCTCTAACACCCTCAGATACGCCATTGAATGCAAGTCTCAAGAGCGAAAATGAGGTAAACGCCACTCAAGTTTGTTTAAATTCTTTACGTTTTTGAATCAAAATTTTAAATTTTTACTCTTCTATTCCCGCTATATATAATATTGACTATATTATGCGCATTCCTGTCTAACGCATATTAATGACATGTTCAAAGTACCTTATTTATTACCATAAATTACAATTATTCTCATTTTTGACGAAAATGAAAACTAATTTTGTCTAGATCAGAATTCGTTGCACAATTGCCATGCATATTCATAAGTGAGATCACTGGTATCAAATTAACGGAGAGGGAAACATCTCCTACAATTCTATATCCTCCGATCCAGACGAAAACACTCAATATATTTGGTTGGGTACAACAGTATTTAGTGAGCGTTAATTCCTCGGTTGTAGTGTTATTTAGGACTTTTTAAGACAATATTTCAAGAAATTATATTAATAACCTAATCTCGTTTTTGCCGCCTTGCTTTTAAAATATCTGGAAGAGGATTAAGTATAAATTTTTTATCTTCTTCTGGATTACTTCAGCCAGTTCTGCAGTCTAACGTTCATGGGCCATGTCAACCATTTCAATAATTAAGAATGACTTAACTGAAAAGAATACCCAGATAATATTAAATTTTAGTGATTCCTAAGAAATTAATTCAAAAAATAGTAAAAACTTTGACTTAAAAAACCTTCCAGTGATTAAGTTGTAAACAACATTTCTGAAAGAGCCTAGTATTTGCGGTGTTTGTGAAATGCAAACTTTTGGAAGTGCTCAAGGATGCCAACACAACACATTAATATATTATCACTTAGGCCATACGTTATATATGAATTTCTAATTTGAAATACCTCTTGATGAATTAATTGTTTAAGTTCAAATTTAAATACGCTCATTGGGTTTATTAATTTAATCAAGATAATGCCGTTCTATCTACCGATAGGGGAGATGTGTAACAATTTTGCTGCTGACAGCTCATCATTTCAGTGGACTATTTAATGAAAAGCAAAATAATAGAAAAAATGTACCAATAGGAAAATTTGATCATTCATTAATAATGGATGATGGATCTTTCGAGTAATCGACCATCATTATGCCCTATAGTATGAAGGGTGGCTTTCTGAATTAGCCCATCTTGATTTTTTCCTATTTTTCCTCAAAATTATCTCCTTTTTGTCAAAAATAACGATTTTCCTCCTTTAAATAACAATTTCCGTTTTTCAATTTTCCTTGGACGAATTAGTGCAGACGGTAAAGTCTGTATGCTTGCTGCTATGTGTTCTACTCCGGATGGATAAATTTGACATATT
This sequence comes from Hymenolepis diminuta, assembly GCA_900708905.1. Taxonomy (NCBI): domain Eukaryota; kingdom Metazoa; phylum Platyhelminthes; class Cestoda; order Cyclophyllidea; family Hymenolepididae; genus Hymenolepis; species Hymenolepis diminuta. The sequence goes on from CAADRB010000089.1 coordinate 406,315, forward strand.
ATCATGGTTTTTCTCGGCTGAAATACCTAGTCCCGCCTTAAGAGAATCAGTTGTTAAACGTAACTAAAAATAATCGAACCAACAGGTAATCATTCGGGCACATTCGAGAGCATTTCATTTTGGGATTACAATACTTTCTGAAAGCTTGAAGGCTATTTAAATCCAGCAGCTAAATGACCTGATATCAATCCAACTCCTTACTTCTATCCAGGATTTTTGGTTAACGGAAGACTGTGGACCTCATTGAGGATTATTAAAAATGTCAACTGAATCGTATTCTTATGAAGTCCTGTTTAGCTATAAAGATGCAATTAAATTATTTTAAATATCATTTTCAGGTCTTGTCAAATACAATTTTGAATAGAATTATATTCTTCCACGAAGTGTATAACTGCGTTACTGTCAACAAAATAAGTCACATCTGTTATTTGATATACTGGTTTTCACCTTTATTGTAACTATTACGCAGAATTCTGCAAAAACTATCCAGATGTTTTATCTTTTAGATAAATTTTATTTTTCCAACCATTCTATTGCTGTGTTGGTTCAATTTTACGCTAATTGTAAATTTTAAAAAATTTTCCGAGTTCATTAAGTATTGATAACTTATAACTTGAGTCCTAGATTTGATTTTATAAGGAACTCACATTTTGCCCATCTTGTTCATCAAAATTGCCCGATGTGATCGAGCATCTAAACCCAAGTCGATTCAACCACTATTCAAAATTTTAATACCTTTTTTGTTTTCTACTCACAATGAGTAATTCTTGGAGTAAAACGTAGCTGAAAATGTGTGAGATAAAATAAATCACTTCTCATGGATGATCATTTTGAGAACCATTATTCACTGCTAAAGTTCTAATCAATGCGAGCGGTTGTTCCATAGACAAATCTCAACAGAATTACAGGTTTTCTTTCCCATTTGTCGACTGAGATGATATTTGCAAAACTTGTTGACACTAAATCGGTTGACGCCTTGGTTTTCCCGATCCCTTCAAACCCAGAGTTATAAAGAGGAGGGCAAGATTGATTATTTCTGAATCGAAAATGAGGAATCCCACCACTTTACTCTGAATTTGCTCATCAAATTTGGAATTCATAGCAAATACCTATGAACAGTTTGGAATACACGAAAGCTTTCAAAAAAACTGATAACGATAGCTGATACATCGAGTACTACTTTTGGGCACATGTTTGCCCATTCGAATCTCAGTAACTTCAGAGTCGATTGGACGAAACTTTGTTTTGATTTCATTTCAAAGATCCTCGATGATGCTATCTCGATAAATCATTTGGATGAAAGCAAATCGGTCTTCAGCATTTCTAGATTTAATCTGTCATTAAATCAACTGTGGAAATTAAATCGCATAGCAAATAATGCATAAACGATCTGCTCATAAGTTAACTGAATACCTTACTGCAGCAGACCTGGTTTTTAAGTAAAAATGTATTGAGTCCAGGTTAATTAAACTACAATTAGCGCATGTCATCTGAAGATATATTACACACTTTTAGAAAAAACAGAAGATGAAACAGTTAATGATCGAAACTTTCAATTTCTTGTAACAAAAGAACTGGGCATAATATCAATCCAAGATTTATTCTATACACCCTCTTTCGGTTTCTATCACCGACCCATTTCGAATCCGAGAGCGACTGCAAGCTCCGATCACATGGTCTTTATTGGCGTGACATAATGATGAAAATTCTCGGCCATTCATCCAATCGTGGGTCCTGGGAGCTTTATGGGATGGAGGCGAATCTTGTTGGAAGACACAGAGGGTCTTCCTTCAATGGCTACGGTGTCTATCCAAGGCGGCTTAACAAGAGTGATTTGAAGAGTCTCCACATGCGCATCTGTATCTGTATCTGCATTGACTCTAAGATCCTGGGGAAAAAAATTGAGGAGTCATGATGTGCCCCTCCCTCACTGTCCTTCACAACACCGAGAAACATCACTATTGCTGGAATCTCCATGGACACAACAGTTTGGACTTCAGTGGGATCTGCCCACACATACCCACCTATCATCTTTTGGGTTGACTTTTTGATCTTGGTGGAAGATGTTTTCGTCGGATAAAACCCAAAGTCACTCTCATTCTTCTGGGTGCTTCAATTTGTTTAGGAGTGGTTTTGCATGCATCAATCGATACTCTTGAATTGTTTTCGTTCACATAAACTGATGACCTCGTCTAAAAACGCATGATTTGTATCCAAGGTCATGATGGACAACATTCCTTATATTATTGTTGTTCCCTCAGACACTTGAAGATCTTGGGCAAGATGTCGCGCGTTGACTTCCCACGATTTTCGTCTATCATGCCATATGCTCTTCTGACAAACTCAGGTGTTCTGGGTGAGTGAGTGAGTGAGTGAGTG
>CAADRB010000090.1:27618-49423 GCA_900708905.1 Hymenolepis diminuta
AGCGTTTGAAGGCCGAAATTGCAAAGAAACGACCGCATATGGCAAAGAAAAAAAATTTTGTTTCATCAAGACAAAGCACCGTGTCACAAGTCAATCAAAACAATGGCAAAACTACATGAATTGAACTTCGAATTGCTCCCACATCCACCGTATTCGCCAAATTTGGCTCCCAGCGACTACTGGCTGTTCGTAGACCTGAAAAGAATGCTCGCCGGTACGAAATTCCGCACGAATGAAGAGGTTATCGCTGAAACGGAGGCCTATTTTGAGGCAAAAGATAAATCGTTCTACAAAAGTGGTATTGAAATGTTAGAGCGGAGCTGGAATGATTGCGTTGCTCTTGATGGAAATTACGTTGATGAATAAAGCTAATTTTGAACCAAAAAACTGTTTTCTTTGTTAGGCCCGGGACTTTTCAGCCCATGTGTTACATATACCTCTTTCATCGAATTCGCGTATAAAATAATGTTTTCCTGATATGTTTGTGGGAAAATTCTACCCTCATTAAATATCAGTGCTGCTTTTCCATCTCTTACATTTACAATAATCCGTTTGATCTTGAAGGATAACTCTCTATACCTTTCCAGATTTACTTTTTATTCGCATTCTCTAATGACAATACTTCGGTTTTTCGTCCACGAAGCTAAAGCACGTCTTTTTTATTTCTATGATTCATAACCTCCGTCCGCCATGTCGAAACGCGTCCACCGATTCCCCCCTCCCTTTTCTCTAACCGCCTCGCTTCACCTGAAAGCACATCTGCGTTCATGTTCTCATGCGTCCTTACCCAAGTGACTCATATTAAGCTATCTTTGTTTTCCTCTCAATAAAAACGCACGCGTGTCAGTTACCAGCTCCTACACGTCCTGTTCATCTCCTCTCTTCCTCACCACGCTCACCTCTCTATCTCTCTCACTCTTTTCAATCCTCCTTGTGGCTTCCTTAAATACATTTTTGGTCTAATCAACTCTTGGTGCTCTGGTTTACTATTGTTTTTAGCTCTTACTCAAACAGCTACGAATCGGTGACTGTTATTGCTGTTGTGAATTGTTAGCTGTAAACCGTAAGTTGTTAACTCCAGCAATCTATTTCAGATGGAAAGGTGATCGATAATATGTTGATCATATCGAGATTAATTTGTTTATATTTGATGTTGAAAATTTTCTAACATCCCGACTTTTATATCCCATTTAATCTTGATAATCTTTAGTTAATTAACAAACCATATTTTGCTACAGTGAGGCGAAACGATTTTTTGCATAATTTTAAGGAGAGTTTTGACAATGTTAAAACAGTACTACGTCCGTCGATATTCAAGCATTACAATTAAACGAACCAATAAAACCACACGTCACACAGAATTATAACTTTAAAGACAGCTTTAAAATGCCTTTTTTGTAAAAACAACTTTAGCAAATGTTAATGGTGAAGCAATATCAATTCAGCAATGTAGGTATAGAGGTGACCGAACGCCCTGTTAAATTAAATGTCGGCAACTGTTACAGAATCCGAGTAAATTACGTTCCTTTCGCATTAATGGATGAAAACTAGATTGCCACTTCTTCGGTAGACGGTAATTTCTAAGTTTCGTTGAAATTTTTGCATTTTTCACTTGAGACTCATTAACCTGAATCACATCTATGGTAATATTCTGATACAAGATTATTAACTGGAATTTTGCATTGAGGCTAGTCCCATTGTATGTTTAGGTAGGAGACAAAAAACAGTCCCAGATAGCGTCTTCCTTATTTCCTCTTATATTATAACTTCTGGTTTCTACGACATTGCAGTTAAACTAATCATTTCGTAAGAGCCATTTTATTACCTGGTATAATGAAAATATTTTAAAGATTCCTTATTTTGAGGGGTCAATGTGGCTGTTTCATCTGCGATCAAACCGATTTTTAACGCCATTTCTATTTACCTTGATACAAAATAAATAAACGCTGAACTTTCGACTGAGAGAATTGTCAGATAAAAATGAATAATTTCTTTTATATTTTTAAATAGTCAACTTGATTACCCTGTAGGTCTAAATTTTTAATTTTGAAAAATCTTTATTTAAACCTTTTACTTTACTCGATGTTACTAATCCAAAACGCATACTTCGAAACGACAACTTCCGTAATATATTTAATTTTCCTCCTATAATTTCCATTATATTCCTTAGACATAATCAAAAGCGAAAGTAAATTTAATTTGGTCTTCTGGAAGAAAACGAACTCAAAATCAATCATATCATCAATCAAGTTTCAAAGTTTACTGGAAAGTATTATAACTCAATCTTTCGAACATCAGCTGCATTTAAAGAGAATCAAAATGCATTTTAGCTGAATTAGCACTCAATCTTGTAAAAATCTCCTCAACAAAGGGAGCTTTCTCCAAAGTAGCTAGAAAGCTTAAGAGTTACGGCTTTGAATGATGAATAATTAAAGTATCAATGAACGTTGCGAAGAATAACCCTGCCAAGGCTTTAGAAATTACAAAACAGTTGTTCATTAATCGATATTCAAGCGTCGCAATTAAACTGACCGATAAAAATACGCGTCGAAGTAGCAACTTTTGGTAATGATAACAACACGAATCGCACGAAAGCATGTTAGGCTGTAAACAAAAACCATTCTTTTGAAATACCTTTTAATTCAAAGTAGCATTAACATATAATAACTACAAAGCAATAAAATTTTGGCAGAAAAGCGCTTAGCACTAAAAGATAAATCGGCCGCGTGGAATATCTAAAACTGATTTTCTCTCCCGAAAATTACTATGCTCGAATGAATTTTGTTTTACTTTTCACTAAGTTCTCATTTTTGTTTCGTTAAAATATTTTAATATTTTTCACTGGTTTCTAATGATAACAAATTAAAACCCTATGAATATTTTGATTACAGTTCTAATATCTTGCAAATTATGAATTGTATTCATGCATTGAGCCCGGTTTCAAAAAATAGAATGGAGGAACAAAGCTTAAAAGTCGATTTCAGTCGACGTTTTCAATATTCCCTATTTCCGATTTTTTCCCGTTTCATCATGTTGCGCAAATGGTGTTATAATTCTCTGTAAAACAGGAATATTTTCGGTAATCTTACTTCTAGGTAGTTATTATTTTCGAGATTAAAACGATTTCTCTACTACATTTCCATAGGTTCAATCACAACTTACTAAGCAATGATCATAAAAATTGCTTAATTGAGTTCAAATTTGCCTCAAGAGCTAAACTTCGGCTGTTGGAGGATACTGTATAACTATCGAATTTTGATATCGATTTTGATATTTGTTTTTAAACACCCGAAAACAGTCTAATTTATTTCATGAAATAATTTTTAATTTATTTCTTTGAATACTCCGATAGTTTAGACTAAACATTAATTGTTACTTAGAGAATTAATAATATCATTCTGTCGATCACTCTAATTTTGGAATAATTAGTGAAATCACTGTTCCCTTTAACAAATATGTATTTAACGAAATGACACTTTCATAATAAAATTTAATTCATGATCTGCTGTTTCCGTGGATGTTACCAAGCCTATTTTCAGGTAAAACTGAACTTACGCTGGCTTTCTAAAAGGCAACTAAATTGCGGTCAGTCATAAAAATTCTTTGAGTATTTATACAATATGACAATTTTTATCTAAAATGGAGTTGAAATGTACTTAAGTAAAATGAAGTTGTTAAATTATTTGATTTAGTGTCATCGCTAATTATTTTCTAAGTAGCTCGAATTCTTTCAGAGTTTAGCTTTGTAAACAGTTATAATTGAATACAAACCAAATAATGTTTACTTCCAGCAAATTATTTTTACCAATAGAAATACAACAAAGACCTCTTTTTATTTGTGGAAATCAACTGAACCGGTTACTAGACAGAATCGTCAAGGTATGAAAGCAAAATTCAAAAATTATGATTCATTTTGTGATTGCAGCGGATGCTTGTCTACGACGTCCACTGCTTATCGACCGGAAGTCGGTCTTATCATTTCCATTTATTTTCTCTTCTAATGATTGAAAAGGTAAAATGATCAATAGCTCTAAGTTCTCATTGGAGAGTGTGCGAAATAACGAGCTCTGTAGTTTTTTAATCATAAATCATGTCCTACCAACAAAATTATCGATAAAACCAAGCATTACAAAAAATATTTACTTTATAGGGCAACACCATAGCAGTAGTACAAAAATCTGCGAGATTGTAAAATTTAAGTATGTTCATTCTTTCACATATAACTCGAACAGAAATTTTAGTGTAGCTAGAACTTTTACAGGATTGTGATGCCTAGAATTGCGAGCAGCCCAGATTACATTTCACAAATAGCAATCAAAATTCGAAGGAAAAATGCAGAGAGGAAAGAGAAATCATGAGATCAGAAGAAAGAGGTGAAAAAAACGGAATGAAGAACAAGGAGAGAGCGTGAAAAACAAGCATTCGCACCGAGTCATCAAATTAGCGTGTGAGAGATAACACAGACAAAATAGCTGATTCACTGAGAAGTAAATACTAGTAAAAATTGATAATCATTAACCTGCCGCTACGCTTTGGGGAGTTATTGTGAAGTAACTCCGTCTTAAGATCGAAAAATTAATTTTTTAATCAACGTTAAAGGGAAGATGTGTTAAAAATATACTTAACATGAATGTGAAATTCAGATTATACTTGCATCCCCCTAAATCACTTAAGACTCAATCACAGAATCTGTGGCTTTGAGTCGGCATGAGAGCGTACTTCCGTACTGATCCAACACTATCTTTGCACCCGAAAAGATGGCTTTTAAATTACATACCGAGCCAATAAGTTTTTAAGTATTAAAAGGTCCATAGATCTACTCCTATTTTTTTCTTTACATCCTTACATATTAAAATTCATAATCGACTTCAGTAATTATAATTTTTAAATGTATGTAATTGGGAGAGGTTAACTTTAAGAGCTGGGTAAAACAATTTCATAACACTAATGAAATACTGTTTTCGCAAATTTAACCTATTCAAAAAGAAAATATTATGACAATTCCATCAATTATTGAATATTTAAATATTCAATGAATCAATATTCAATACAAATTTTAACATATTTAAGGAAATAATTTAAATTAAAAATAGAAGAAAGCACCTACACCAGACCTTTTGTAGACCCAAATGACAATGCTAAGTGGTTCAATTTGAACAATATTTGGGTGTCAGATCCTTCAATCCAACTGAAAATTAATATCATTTCAATTACAAATTGGTTTTCAAATAGAGCACGGTTTATCACTTTCGAAAATAAATAACGTGCTTTTAAGCATTTTAATTAGGGCAATATTATCGTAAAACCCCAAATTTAAGTGATTAATAGGTAAATTAAACGGATCATTATTAAAGTAATAATTTGGGAATTTAAGTTAATTTAAAACCTGTCGTTTCAATTAGTCTCCTTTAATGCTGTGTATGTTTGGAAATTTTTATGCAACGTCGTTTAATTATAGAGCGTGAGAAATTCACCAAGCAGGAAGAAGGACTAATTTAATTGTGTAGCTTAACTTGAAGTAAATAAACCTTGTCGAAGGAAGTAGTAAAATTCAGTAACCAAATGAATCAAATTTCTCAAATTCTAAAAATACGGAAACATTTTTTTTATGCAGATAATTTTCCAAATTTCAACAATTATTGATGGATTAGAATGGTTATTAGTCAATAATAATTAAAAATACCAAGTGTTCTAGTGCTGCAGTGAATAAATGAATTTAACAGTGTCTATCACTTCCAAAGTGTGCATTGGCTTATAAAAATATTGTTATTTGGAACCTACAGACAATAAACGGTTTCGGCAATTAAAAAGTCCTCAACCATAGACAAATATACCCTCCGAAGCAAAGAGCGTAATGTTTTGAAATAAATTCTTTTAGAACGTAAGAAACTAGAAGTCCCGGTTGTAATCTCGCAGAGCCAACAATCTAGAGAACTCGGTAATATAGCAACTTAACACGGAAGCCAATAACCCACGGCAGAACACAGGGCACTTTATTTTAAGTACGCACGCATAAACGATCTTAAACTCAATCGGAATGGGCTTAACTAAATGGGCATAATTACCAAGTGTCTTTTATCAGTGGAGGAATTAAGAGAAATTAAGAAGAGAAATCACATTTTTATTTACAGAAGAAGTACTGGGAGCAGGGGAAAATAATTATTTTTTCTTTTACCAATTCTGTTTCTCTGGTAGTAATATTTCCGGACGGGAATTATCCAATCATTGCTGTTGGCTAAAGCAACTTTGGAGTTTTAATCCTGTCAGTAAAGCTACATTAGGTGGAAGACCACATTAGATCTTGAAGTCCACCTATAAAACTAATGAACTTATTAAAAGCCAACGGAATACATGAGCCCTTCCCAATATGAGAACACCAAGATTTGGGTCGAACAAATGTGTATTGGACAAACGTAGTGAAATGGCTGGAGAGAAGAGGATGAATGAGAAATTGGAAGGGAAGTCAAGATGCATCAGTGATGAGTGAGTGGATAGTGAGTAGGTTTCATGCTCTTTGTTTGTTGATGAGCAAAGGGTAATAAATATCACCTAACTACTGGGATGCACAGAGGTTGAGTCATTGTATGCGCACTAAACATTGGTTTCTTAATTCCACAGACCTGCTTAAATCATGTTGACTTATTTCTAACGACCGTGGAATGAAACCTCAATTAATTAATTCATTTGAATCAGTTCATTACTTAATTTGGCATCTCGAGAAATTTTTCAGAATTTTAAATTATATTAAAATTTGTCGATTAATATTCCAATGACCAACCAGAACGAACTCCATTTTTAAGTCTTTTATTTAATGCAATCATATTCCGTCATTCTTGTGTTTGGAAAGCTCATCAAACAGAATAAATTGTCTTCCCCTATTAGACTTTGCGCTCAGTGTTGAACTCAGAACTCAGTCTAGATATTGGTTTTGTCTATGGACTCCCCGTTAGAACAACAAATGTTAATCCCTTAGGCCACATTAAAACTTCCCAAGCCCATTAAGAGGAGTGGTCGCAACACTTGATTTGAGTAAAGGGACGTTATTCTGATCCACCCTTATGAGGAAACCCCTGTTCTACCAAACTCTCTTGCCGACCATAATTAACTAATGTGACCTACCACTCGCGTCACTGGATGTACACTTATGTGTAACGCTCTTGTGATCTCTAACAAGGCAGATTTTTAAGCCCAAGACTGCGTCAGTAGCCATTGTTGTAGTTGCCAAAACAGGTATATTAATTCATTTTTGTAACCTCTAAATATGCGTACTGCTGAAGTTAGTAACTAACCGTTTTGATTAGCAGCTTAATGATTTGAACGTATAAGTTAGAGATAGAAAGCTCTGTCTGTTTTTCGCTACAAATTAGTACGAGTTCGTGGCAGTAATATTTTCCGATGGAATAAGTATTTGAACAGAATATTTTCAGACAATCGCACTTCTATAAAATCAATATAAATTAGGCAGAAAATATACCAGATTATCGTACAAGAAAAAATAAAGAATTTCGTACCTATGAAAAATGAGAAACGACAATAGTGTATAAATATTTTGAAGATTTGTTAAATGTTGGTGAATAGTTAAGTTATGTGATTGACCATTTGAAACACTTTTAGTTGAGCATGTGTATTTAGAATAGTCCTTGGTTTTTGTTGGGAGAAAATAGAGTCCAGCCTACCAACATTTTTGGGTTTAGAAAGTCTTGCAATCTACACGCCGATATCCCGGCAAGAAGAAAGGAAAACACAGGTCCTCGCTGTTATAGTAAAAACTTATTGCCGTTCAACTCGAACTATATGCAATATAACGCAATTCATATTAGTTCACTTAAGAAATTTAAGTGATAAGCATAATTTTCACTAATGACGGGAAGAAGTTAAAAAATAAATATTAATTTCGTCGAGGAAAGAAATTGAATAATTTTACATAAGTATGTTCTTCCTCGATAGAAGTATGTTCTTCCTCGATAGAAAACACGTAAGTGTTGACAAAAAAGCCATTTAGAACTACTGTGAGTTTATGCATGTTTGAAGAAAATGATTCAACGCAGTGAATACTAAGAGGGAGACATTTAAACTATGGTTTACACAAATTACATATTTAGTTATTTTTCTGTGACAGGTGTGAATTTTCAAGATTTATTTGTAAATTTATTGTTTTGGAAAGGTTATAATCACGAACCTTACTCTTCAGCCTGATTCGCTGTCTCCAAAAATTAATAATTTCTGTGACATACCTAGCAGCAAACTTGAGCTCTGGATATTTTACTGCACTCCCACTGCAGAATCCAACTGTGATCCCAAGCTCCCATGTAGAAATATCATGATCCCTCAGGAGGTTTTTTATACAATTGGATGGATTTAACCAACTATGTAAAACTTGAGTAATCTTTACTAGGTCATAGTCTTAGTCTTCCATGGTCAATAGTCTCCCATTTTCACTCTTAGGAGATTTCTGCTTGGTACAGTCGTCTTCTTCTCTATGTTGTTGTCGTAGTGAAGAGTGATATGAGCTAGAAAGTGTAGTCTGCAAAATAGCAGGAGCCGATGTATTATGGATAGCTTCAAACCTTCTCTAAAAGCTCTTGGCTGTATTTTTATCTAGCGTAAAATTGTCAATTAGGAAGCATTATTTAACTATTACTCTAATGAACGTATAGTTTCTGAAAATTAACTCAGATATTCTTCAAGTTTAAACTTATGATATTAAGCCTTTCCAACAGTTTTGCATTATCTCTCAGCTCCCATTTGAAATTATGATAAACAATGTTTAAAATTATAAGAAAAAAACAGACAAAGTTCTTGATGTTTAATCTTATTGGATGTCGATCGACACCATCCATTTTGACCATCACTACATAAAGACTTCACAATTCTCAACCTTTCCATTTAAATTGCGTTTAATTCTAGATAATACATCATTAGTTATCATTGTTTTCAGCTAGGATATGTTATGTTTATGGTTATATCACAAGAACAATTACTCCATAGTTAATAGGACGACGAAAAAATCTTTTGACGTGGATGGGAAATATTAATGTCATGTTATCGCCATGTCACTCCACGTCATGTCTATGGTTGGTCATGGCGTGACGAGTTTAAGCGCAATTCATTGATTGGCCCATTGTCTGATCAATCATATTCCGCCCCATTGGATAAGAAATCCAATAACCAACAATGAATGGTCCAATCTTCTTTAGCCAAATACAACCCTATTAAAGATGTATAAATTCAAAATTAAGCCAATAAACGTCTGGCTTGTGGACTTAATTGGTTTGGTCTCTGTCTAAGGGTCTGAGCAACAGTAGAATACCTTATAACAGTGGAAAGACTATACGCAATAACAATATTAGATGCATGGTCCTATTTTATTAATTTCTCAGCGCTTGTTTAAATTAAAACAAGTGACACCCCAGGTATTAATATGCACAGCGATTTTCAATTAGTTTTGTGAAGAAAATAGATTTCAATTAAAATAAAAAAATTCCACAAAAATAAAGCTGGATAAACTTGAAAAGTAATTATTCTTATAGTTAATATTTATGTCTCCACATTTTAAGATTCTTTATGAGCAATAAGGATTTGAATTAGAAAGATTTTGCAATCGTCAAATTTCACAATGTTAAACAGTCTAATTTAACGGTAGTAAGTTGCCATATTACAAACAGACAAGGGAAATAACTTCAACAGAACAGAATTTATTCTGTTCCGTTTTCGACACATCCAAATATGGACCAATTAACAAATCAAAAAAGTTATAAAGAAGTGGTAGAATTCTGAAAGCAAATTTTCATGCCACAACAATTTTTAGAAGCTCAGGGATTTTAGAAGTCTCAATCGGTATAGTCGTTAAGGCTTTAAGCCATGTCTGCTATTTAAATGAGCGTAATTTGCACATTTGACTTAATCTATCAGCAGATGAAATCGATGTAATAGGGAATATGTATGACTTTTCTACCGATTCAAAATACACGGATTGGGATTTTTCCATATCACTTTATTTAGTAATTTTAACCTAATATAGCAGAGAATTGAAAAACTATTCACAAAAACTCTAATACCACAAGTGGATTAGAAAGTAGACGCTGACAAAGTAACATATGGAGAATTACTATAGCAGACCATTACTTCAACACTTGAGAAGATCCGTGCAAAGTTATAAAGGACCGGTTATTTAATCGAAACGATAATTTAAATCTAATTTGTGAGTCGAAAATAAGATCCAAAGTTGAGAGAGAGCAGCTGAATTATGGGAATTTTTCTTGGAAAATCTGGAATGCAAAAATTGCCAACTGATTTTTGTTATATGCCGTCATCTCGTGTCAATATGCTTGAATTCCCCAGTTTTTTCACTTGGAATTAGAAAATACAATATGCTCAATTAACCCACAGACCGAATAATAAAAAAGGATCCTCATTATCCATTTATAAATATTTAGTATTTTGTGTTTGATGAAAACATACACATAACTAAGAAAAAGTGAATGCTGACCTAAATCTCCTTTCCCATATACGGACTCTGAACTTGTATCATCCGATTACTTCAAGGTAGACGTCACAACCAACTCTTCGTTAACTTGTGTATTTACTACTTAGTCTATTGGCTGAAAAAGTTGTTTAGTTAAATTTCATAGCAAATAACCAAAGGGAACAAGGGACGTACAGTTTTAAATATTTAAAGTGATGGAGGATGAGAATAGTAAAATTTGATATTTCAGAGAGAGGTTTCTCTAAAGTTGTGATTGATGTCGCCTTTATCTTTAATATACTTTCAGATATTATGACCATAAATTGCACCAAGTATCATTTTTCACGAACACCAATTTATGCTCATGTATTTTCAAAACCACACATAGTCCTTTTCTGCAAAAAAACAACGAAAAAGCATTAATATGTCTTTAAACTGAGTCTTATGGCTTTTAAGATGTCTCCATCAAGTTTATGAACAATTAGCTAGTAACTTACTTCGATTAACTTCATTCTTTATTTTCAAAGCAGTTTGTTTGTTCAGTCGGACACATTTTTTACCTCCAGTGGCTTATAATGTGACCTTTACGATTTAAAGAATGTGGTGATGCAGGTGCAAGTGTGCATACTCACCCTTTCAGGAGCCTTGAGTCCAATATGCGTTTGTTTACACCTATGGTTTACTAACTAATAACTACCGACAAAAATATTTTTTCTTATCAGAAGGGTTTCAGAATACTTTTTCCTATTTTACTTTCAGCACGCGTTTAAATTAAGAAAAATGACATCTCATTCATTAATTACACAGGTGGCTTTTGAATTCGTTCTGACAGCAAAACAAACTTTATTCATCATTATTTGTTGAAAAAACGCTTATCGAAAATAAAACTAATAAACTTGGGAATTGTATTGTATATATTTTTATAGTTCTAACATCCAGTAATAATTTTTAATTCAAATAAAGAATGACATTTTTTGGTAGTTTTCGAGTATAGGCTTTCACAAAACGAGTAGTCAAACTTCACTCAATTAAAACAGCAAAATCAAAGCTAGGAAGAATATTGTGCTTTGTCATTTCGCTCTCTTTGTTACATTAAAATTTTTATTGAGTAATAATTGTCATACACTATTTAATAATTGGAAGTTTTAAAAGCTATTCGAAAGTCCATGGGAAGGAAATATTTATCCTCAGAGGTAATAGGCCATTACTTTAATTGTTTAGAAATTCTCTCAAGATAAATAAAGAACTCATTAATTTTACTGGATTAAAATTTCGACTGTCTTAAACAAATCTTGCTTTCGACAAGAGATGAAAATTTTGCCAAATAATAGGATTTGGAATGCAATTTCAGGATGGAACAATTGACAATTTAGATTTTCCTTATTTTCTGAGGCACTGTATCGTATGCTTCACTTAATTTGATGATTAATGAGACAATTCATTACTATCAGCGCTTTCTCATATCAACGTATTGAGATCAAGTTATATTTATTAGTAATTCGGAAAATGTACTAATATAACTTATCCGTAAGAAACTTCTGTAACAGCATTTTTTATTTCCATTTCATGCTTGGTGAAAGCTGGATGCAAATATATTCAATGAATGTTGTCGTTATCATTTACCTTCAAATAGGATTTCTGAATGTATATTATCAGATTCCTCTCGAACTTCTTTGGTATCCACTTTATTTTAAGGCATTCGCTACTGGGAAAAAAATGTCAGCGTTAATTTTGGTTGGAGATCATAGGATAAAAAAAAGAATGTTGACTTCTACGAACAACAATTTACATCCATGTACTTTCATGATCACATATTTCACATACCAACCATAATTTCCTTATTGTAGAAGAGAGTTAATACCTGGAATTGCGTAATTTCATAAGTGTAGTGGGACTAATAGTATCCGAGCTATCGGTGTCGAACTACCTGCTGAACTCTCATTGAGACATGGCGACCTTTGTAATGATTGACTTCCCCCTGTTTTCAAGTATGTCTGGTTTGTCTACGTAAACAGTAGTAATTGAATAAAACCATGTGAACATATTTTCTCTGGGCTCTTCCCGATACGTTACATCACTTATCAGTTATTAAAAATCGTAAGATGATATTCGTCTTTAGCGTAATTCAAATAAGCTGTTTTATCATTAGCACATTTAACAAACTAATCAAAATCATTCCTACAACATAATTTGACAAACTTGTTGTTTATATGCAAGTACCTTAATTGAAACTTTCAAAGATCTATCGAACTACATTAGATCAAGATGGCTGAAAGATGAAAGCATCCTCGGCTTCTAGTCACAAGTAATCTATGCAAGGAGTAAACATTTAAAATTATATATCACTTAATGATTTTTTGATTTCTACCCGAAAGACATAAGCGGCAAAGTTGGTAAAACGGCATTCCCTATTTTATTTCTTCCAGCAAGGGTGAAAAATGTATGACTTACTCTCTAATGCATAAATGCACCACTTACACAATGCTTAAATAGAACATTCTTCGATGCTACTTTAATGAACGATATTAATCTCAAAATGCTATGTTCATTTCAGACTGATTGCAATTATTATCTATTTTACTTGAGCCAAATTATTGACGGATCGATTTAATTTCATCTTCTACTTACGTTACTGTTAGGAAACTCATTCAATTTCAAAAAAATCATTCCTACTTAAATACTGTCAAATGTGTGATGAGGCAATTGATCGAACAAGATCAGTTCTTCGACTGGGACCGGAATATACATAAAATTTACATAGATAAGTGATAAAGGACGTAAAATATGAAGATCCCACTTTTTAAAAGTAAAGATTTCGCACAGGATCTAGTCATGCTCGACGCCTCTTTAGTTTTCAGAGCAAAATTAGGAAGATAAATGATCTGATCTCAGTTTTCAATGATGGTATTTGTATGTATTTGCATTAATATGTATATATATATATATATTACAAACCAATCCTAATGCGTTTGATACCGTAATCTCAAAATGCACGCGTTTAAAATTTGTGTTACGGCACCATTCCTATTTTCACAGATGGGGCTGTTAAGTCGGTATAAACTGAAATCTAGAGCAATGACTCTTGAGTGGATTTCTTGAGGTCACTGAATGATTCATTCACCCAGTGCACATTCCTACCTTAGCCTAAGAGGGCAATCGTTTACTGCTAATCGGTTTACGCTCTTCACAACAGATGAATGAGTCTCAACTGGATAAAAGTGAATATTCACTGCTGTTTCATAAGGATTCAGGTACCATTCCCCTTTTTTACCAACTTTAACTGAGCATGTTTACTTGTGAAAAAGGGAATGAATTATGTCTGTTTTCAGCGTCATGCATATTTTATGCACTCCTTTCCTATGACATGAATAGATTACAACCTACTTAATCTCTCGGTGTCCATCAGCTGCCTTGTGTACTTACTGAAATCCTCTACACCGATGTTGTTTATGAAATTTCTGACGACTAACATTTCTTAATCAAGCAAGTGAAGAGATCTAGTTTATGAATGCATCACTCGTAAGTAGCTTCGGTAAAGCCATACTTTATTCCCCAAAAACATTACTACTCTAACGGGTCGCAGTTTTCTCTCATTTTCAGTAGATAATTAAGCTAATTGTGAGAGAACATGCGTTCTTTATGATTTAATGAAAATAGGTAGCATAGTCATCAACATGTATGCTTGCCAAATTTGTGATTACGAGTTCTATCCACAGTAGGGCACATCTGGTTGATCGTACTGGTTAATACTGATCGCGAGAGAGTGGTAGAACATTGGCCTGTCATCAATAGATTCAGAATGATTATTCTCAACCGAAGATGAGTGTTTGAAAACGCCTTCCTTCAATAGGCTTGAAAATCATTTTCATTATATAAAGGCCAACTGTTTATTATCATCCTTAAAAAGCACGTAGGAGACTAATCACGTTGCCTGATGCATAATCTAAACATATAATCAACAACAAGTAATACCAGGGTCCAAAAAAGTAAGTTTGCAATTCCCATTAACAAAATTCTAGCTAATTCTAAAGAGCAAAATCTTCCATTTGGAAAGGTTTTGAGTTTCTCAAAAAAGGATGGCTAAGATGTCCCCAATCCTATGCAGTCCTCAAATTGTGGCTAATATCTATTCGAAACTACAAAATAAATGGCAAAACTAAACTAAAAAGCATTGAAAATGAAGACAGATATGTTCAACCAGGGCAAGTCGATGGCAAATGCATCCAGTATACCAAGAATGGATCTCCATATGGTCTAAAAATTCCAAATTTCATAGACTGCCCCATATCCAAGTAGGTATAAATGGATGACCACTGTTAACGATAAATTAAGAACTTTTGATACAAAACCATTTCATTTCTAAATCCTTCCCCTTAATTGCTCTTTTTTTTTGTTTTACTTGCGGATAGTCCCTTCACGTATTCGATATAGTTTAATGAATACATACATGTATTATATTCATCGAGCATAAAATCTTTACAAAAATAAGATTACCTTGGTGTGTAACCATGGTATACAATAATCGGCAAAGGATAGTCATTTTCAATCCACCATCTTTGCAGTATTTTTTGTCTCTACTGTAAGAAAAGAATACCCAAGCATTGGAATGCGAACGTAAATCATTCCAGCTTTCCCATAGTAGTCTTGGGTACCTAACCTAACCAACCTACCTAAGTATTGATTACCAAATATTTGTGACTGATAAACATACAACGAACAGATAACTTGAGTCAAAGTTATGAAATGACCCATTTCAAAGAGCCAAGTTTTCTTTAATAACCTTAAGAACTATAATTTCTCTAAGCAAGTTAATGACACAAATAAGGCAGTCAAGGTTTTTTTATTTATAGTAACCGAAAATATTTGACATGAAAATGTCAAACAGCCACTAATGTCATTAAAACGAGGCCTTCAAGTAACAATTAATTCCCACCAATGTATAATTTAAATGCAATAAGAAGTTAGAATAAATCGTTTCTAAATTGGTTTTTTTTATAAAACTCTCATCCTTGTTAGTGGAAACTTCATTCTACTTGCGTATTAGAAGACAAGAGATTTGAGTAAGTACTAAAAGTCGTCAGAACGACTGCAGATAATCTGATCATTCAAACAAAGGCCCTAGGTCAACACTCATAAGATTTAGATTTATGATTCGTAGATATATAAAAGCATATCACAACAAAATAGAAATAAAATACCGTATCATTACAAACAAAATTAGAGCAAAATTTAAAAAATATAAGTTGAGTACGGATCTTAAAGAATTAAAAAAGAATAGTACTTCAAATGCCTGAAAATCAAATAAAGATTACTAACCATGCAAAAAAAACCGCCTAAATAGTAGAAGCGTAGCAAGACCGTTTTTAATATCGATCCGCCAACCTAAGGGAAATTTCGCTGACTTGATCTGACAAAATGAGTAAAACCTTTACCGTCAAAAAAAGAAGGTCAAATATTATTATAAGAATGAATAAGAAGATTGCTTTAGATCCTTTACATAAGTACACAAATTATCCGATTTCCTGTATTCTATTGAAGACAGCTTTAAACAAACACGTGCGTACAGGTATGAATCCGCAAGATATGTACATTAGCAAATTAGCCACAACATGATTTGATTTGATCTTTGATGGAAAAAATTAAGTAGGGAGTCGAGCTAAGATAAAAAGGAGAAAGAAGGGGGAAATCAGTTAATTTAAATTTCTTACGCAACAGGTTGGCCTGGTTTGGAACTTTCCGGGACATCTTCAGACTGCGATACAGAATTTGAGTCCTTTTGTGGAGGTGGAACGACCACAACAGGAATTCCTGCATGATGGAGAACAAAGTCACTGACACTTCCAAGCAAGGTTCTTCGAATACGACCGATTCCACGACTCCCGATGACAATCATATCTATCATTTGTTCCTTAGCCAAAAGACAGATATGCTCCCCGGGTTTAGCTCCAATATGAAGGATAAATCGAGCTCGAATTCCAGCATTTTTGCATTTGTGAAGGTACCGCTTGCCCAGCTCTTTTCCCTCGTCAACTAATTCTTGGATGTGTCTACTGAAATCTTCCGTAAGTAGTGCTGGTTTCGTGGTGAGACCGTAGTTTATTCCAGCGTTGAAGGTTTCGACAACATGAACAAGCAGGAGACCATCGCCTTCTTTATGGAAATTGTGGATGTACCATTCAAGAGCTCGATTGCTGCTTTCATTAGCGTCGACAGAAAGGAGAACCTTTCGTTTCACATTGGCAAGGTAGTCCTCACTTTCCGAATTACTTCTAGTTGACGTTCGATGAGAACGAGGTCCAGAAGGAACAAAAGATTCAGACGTTGGAGGAGAAGACATGCCTCACAAGAAAGCAGATTGGAATAAGGAGGGAGGTAAGATAAGCTCTGGACACCAGTCAACTTCCCTAGCAGTGATTGGGTGTATGTTTGGTTAAAGGTATTCACAAGAGCCAATCGCGTGCATACTTGCTCTACTCTCATTGGTGCATACACTGTATACGTTGCAATGGAATGTGATGTCCCAGCCAGCCACACATCGCCTGATCACGTAAATCCTGCATGAGGGTTGGCGCATCGATAGGTGTGGCTAATATATGAAGATCATAGCAATTTCGTGGGCACTGAGATAGATGACTGATATTTTATAGAGAGATAAGCCGAAAATTGTTACAAATTTCTTTTAAAATAAGATCCCACACTCTAAATGGTAGTTGACAGACATGGTTCCAAAATTAGGTCGATTTTTCCAAGAGTTTATTTGCGGGCTATCATACTACCCCAGAATTGTTCGACCTAAACTGCTTTAATATAGAATCATAGCGTTTTCATTTTATTGGCTGGTAGGCTGGTCGAGATGTCCTTGAGTTTTATTGATTATTGAGTTAACGTATGCAAACTTCACTCTTCTATTCGAGGATTTAATCTTTTTGATTGCCAGTTTGCCAATTTCAATGTTGATAAATGTTGGACAGATGGGTAAGCCATGGTTACTAGTTGGGTGTTATTTAGTATACCCTAATGGGTACCTTGTGCTGGACTAATACTCCCCAGGGCTGTGAAAGGCACGAGATATGAAAGGTAATTCATGCGTTCTGGTTTCTTGACCATTAATTTCTGTTCAAGCCATGTACACGGCGCAACTGTCATTTTGTTGCTCAAAAATGGCTAGATAAAATAATTGTCAATAAACAAGTGTCGGAAAATAATAATAAGCCCATTTATTCATAAGAGTGAAGTGAATGCATTTATTTCCTGACGTTGATCTAGAAAAGGGGGAGATTTTCTTAATAAAAAGCGGAGTATAAGGATGAAAAGATATTTGACTAGATCTCTTTTTTCGAAAGATTACCGATTAGCACAGTGGGTCATATCAACTATCAAGGCAGATAGAGCCCCGATGAAATTGTATTCTTTGTTTACCATACATACACAACTATATGGCCTAGTTTGCACACGACTTGTCCAAAAACTAGGACATCAAATGTACTTTAGTCGTGTCAGACCCAAACATTTAGTCGTCAAAGCTAAAATTTACCAGGTGCTCCCTTATTGATGACGTATTCGCCTGACGAATATTTATCATAATTGTTATCAGCTATCATGGTTAAAAGTAGGAACGGAGATTGTGGTTTAAATACGTGGGCCTGTATGGGGAT
The DNA here is from genome assembly GCA_900708905.1 of Hymenolepis diminuta. Lineage (NCBI taxonomy): Eukaryota > Metazoa > Platyhelminthes > Cestoda > Cyclophyllidea > Hymenolepididae > Hymenolepis > Hymenolepis diminuta. The sequence goes on from CAADRB010000090.1 coordinate 45,739, forward strand.
TGTCCCAAAAACTAGGCCGTAGTATGTATATAAGCCCTAATAAGGTTAATGATCCAATCATCAAGACTAGAATTCTCCGATTATTGGCACATGGATCTGGCGAATGGGCGCCATCTCCGCACTGAAACAAAGCACAAACTGGAGTGATGAGTCAGCTAGAGCCATATAAATCGCGCCCCACAAATTAATGTATTTTGTAGAATATAAGGAAATCCATTGAATCACTGTATTACTAAAAGATTCCTTGTGCTCTAGTAGTTCACCTCGAGCGGACTCTTGTGAGCTCATGCCCCCTAGTATCTGTCTGTTAGCATCTTGACTATTCGGTGAAAAAATTGCTGCGATCGAGGTTAATGACCTTTGACTCGCTCAAATGACAGGTCTTGAAATTCGAACTTCGAAACATTAAGAGATGAAACGGTGAACGCTGTTCTCGTTTAGTAAAAGGTGTGCGACCTGAATCAGAAAATCAAATGAAGTAAGACTGATATCCTGACGGGATTCTCAAATTCTAACTGATTCCTCTTCTTCACTTCCTGTAGGACTATTCTCCGTCTTCGATTGATTCCTTGCAATTAAAAATTGCATTTTTCGTACGCGGGAGTAATAACGATAATCTGGATGAGAAAATGAAAATAAATTGGTTAAGGAATGATATGAAATTATGTATATAAAGGTTGAATGAAATATAATACATATTAAAAGAAGTTATTTTTCCCGGTTTCATATTGTTCCAGTCATTTTGTTGAATACTTCGTGATTCCATTTTTCTTTTATTATACAATAAAAAATCACTTAGAGGCAATGATCACGCAACGGCAGATAATAAGATAACTTTACAGCAAAAATGACAAGTGCCCCATATGTCCTTTTCTCCTTGCAGATACATGTAACATAAGGTACATTATTTGGTTTAAGATTATACGAAACGAATGCTCCATTCGTCATCGAATGAAGCATATATATGCAACTCCGTATAATTTCAGTGAAGATATTTCTGCATTCTCTAAGAAAAAATCTAAAATACCGAAACTCACATATTGAAGAGGAGAAGGAAATGATGAGCAAAAATTTGCAGACAAAACGTATTTGAACCATTACAAAAGTGAAAACTCCTCCCATTGAAATTTTATTCCTCCTATAGGCCTATTCTATCGAGGTAAACAATTACAAAATGTACTTTCTCACTCTAAAATTATATTTGCCTAAGTAGAGAACATGAAGTGTAGATTCAGCTTCTCTATGAAAATCGTGTTTCTTAGTTTGAGATACGTTCGGAATTCGACCGACTAGAAATGTAAATGCCTAAAGATCAATTTGAAAGAAAGACCCGAGCTCGATTTCCGATAGTGAATAAAATTTTCTCTACTCTATACCAGAGTGAGATTTTGAAGTAGAAGAGAATGGAGGAAATGAGATTTTAAGGAATTCTCTTTCTTCCCACTCAGCACAAACGGAATAACATATACTGGCATATCTTTTGTATTTCCATTAATCTCTTGTTGGTCACCCAGTATTTTACTTCAGATGTCCTTTGAATGTAATTTAAATTTAGTACACTATGCCAGGAGGTGATAATCTGATATATGCTGGATTACCACCCCTTAACTTTAATACGATTTGGACCATCCAGAATTACGGTATTCAGAATCACTAGAGTTCTTTGAATCTGTATTTCTTTCATTCAAATGGCAATAACAACCCTTATTTAGTGAAAATTAGTGCTCATAAGATGTCTATAATGCTTAAATTTTCAAGAAATCTGTAGTGAATCATTTCGAAATTCATAATGCGAAGTTCACACTTTAATGTTACCCCACCTTATGCCGATTGCCAATAAACAATAGCGTCTTTACGAAAACGTTTCTCTATGCATAGAAATAATTGCAACAAAAGTTGAATAATTTCTTCCCAGCACAAAGTTTTTAAAATGAGATCAATTTTATTGTCTCATTTGTATTCATAATTAGAACTTCACAAATTGGCACTTTTAACATATTTGAGTTACGAGGTTGACAAGAGGACACATAAACGTTTAAGTATTTGCAACTACGCATCAAAATGAGTTGAGTTTGTTGACATTTACGCGAGCGATCAACGCGATTGTTTAAAGTTCGTTTTCAAACAAGATTTTCAAATCAGAACTCTAAAAAAAGTCATTCCACATTCAAGGAAATTTACTGAGTCCCATGCAAAATAAACAATCAAGTGTATTTTACTGACATGCCTTATTATTAGGGAAACTCTTGAACAAACGTGAATCAACAAAGAGGAGGTTAGTGGATGCATGTTTTACGGTCTACAATCCGATATCCCACCTAAGAAGGAGAGATCATGTTCTTGCCGCTATAGAGAAAACTTATTATCGTGCAACTCGAGTTATGTCCAGTATTGCGTAATTCATATTAGTTCATATTAAAAATTTAAAGGTTAAACGTTATTTTCAATAATAGTGGGAAGAAAGCATAAAACAAAAATTAATTTATTTTTGTTAAAATATGTAAACATTTCTCATTGATAGCATGCTTAGTCAAACTTCTACACCTTTATAATAAATATATTTGTTATTGTGATCTATTAATTCTATTAACAATAATCATATAAGTAAAGATGAAATATTAACTACCAATCTATTTGCGGTTCAAGATATACATCTGCAATAAATTTAAATTGATCCATGGATGCAGAATGAAGAAAATTAACAAACGTAATTTTCTTCTGTTAAAAGTTTATATCAATTCCCACCTTCAATTCAAGATCCACCTATACACACTGAACTCAAATATCCTAAGGGATAAATAAGAGCCTTATTTCCTACAAAGTATGGAAACCTTACAAATTTTCCCTATTTTTCTCCAGTACACGTAATAAATTGACCTGCACATAATCTTGTCTAAGTTCTAATTATTGTAAAGAAATGTATATAATCGTCCCTAAAATAAGCAGAATACTACTGAACATGACGAAATGTTACTCACAGAATTCTCTGAGATGGCCGATATGGAAATTTTAATTTTCCTTATAAAATAGAACATCGAATAATCCCAACTATCGTAGCAATGTTGAGATATTATAGGCAACAGAATTTCATTGGAAACACTAACCTTTTGAGTTTTATGTACATTTCGAAAAATACATATTAATTATATCCAACAAATTTACCAAGACTTTAAAATGCACAAGTTTGAATATCAGATTCTTCGCAACAGCCCGGATTCATTTAATCGCGGAACTTGTTCCAATTTCTTTTCGAATCACCTGTTCTGAGCTCTTAATACAGAGACGTGCTTTTCACTTTCACATCAAAAACATATTAATTCCCATTGATATTTCATTTTGGCAGATAATTTGAAATTTAATTTTACGAGTAATTAATAACCGAGCAAAATATTGAAATTCATTTCCGCTACCTTTGTGGGGTTCACAACGCTAACAAGACTGATTGAATCACGTGCGCTAGAACTCACCACGGGAAGTGCGGCCATGTAACCGGTCGCGTTGAGATCAAGCGCGGCGTGTGTGCAGAGACCTGTCCAACCAATCAGCAATCAAGATCCCTGCAGCCCAGCATGGTTTTGTATTTAATGACTAAGCATTGATAAAAAGAGACAACGAAGTGGTCAAAAAACCCTCTTCACTCAGCATCTTACCGGTTCTTACCATTTTGGGCATAGCTTAGCTAATT
>CAADRB010000090.1:49471-71427 GCA_900708905.1 Hymenolepis diminuta
CTAGGAGGATTACTTAGGTGTAGCAAAAGAATTATTGGTGTAGCATCCGCTACACCTCGCAGGTATAATACCCATTTAAACTAACTTAAGCTAGCTATTATGGAGATGCAACCTATTAGTTTTAAAAAGAGACATTACAAAAATCTGCAAATAGCTCAATTTTGGACCCTATCTGAATAGAGATTATTTATTTATTTTATTTATTTATTTAATTGAACATAAATTATATCTACTACATCAAACTTGACCTTAAAGTACAACTTGCACGTGGAAATCTGAAAGTTACACTTATTTGAACGCAATGTTTATTCTACAATTTTTTGAATAAATGGAATTGCAGATATTCGCAATAGTGGTATGTACTTATTTTCTTGATGTATTGGCCATTTGTACCAATTTTCCACAATAACTTAATCTGATCAATGATTTAAGACCGGAATTAAATATCCTAATGACATGATTTATGATTATGCGACATTACTAACTTCATTAATTCCTATTTCTTGTAGGCCTTCGTTGTTATCTGACTTAGGGTGACAAAGTACAAGTAAATTTTTTCGAATTAAAATTTCCTTTCGATCTTCTACTTTTAAATTACCTAAGTGATGCGGATTAACCAGGAATATGACTGACATGCGGTCTCGAACCTCTTGCTGTCGTACTCGCTTTGATCATTTGCCGAAGACCCAGAGACGACTTTGGACGCCATTTCTGAATGACCTAATATATACTCCCTGTAAATACACACACTCAATTTCCCTCCCGAGAATATCGGTCCTCCTCCAGTTAACTCTGCCCACCACTATCTCGTCTTTTCTCTCTATCCTGTCGTCTCAGTGAAGATTGGTAGATGATATAGTCCGTTGAATAGTTGGGGGGTAACTGGAACATTAGCTGCTGATTCATTCACCTAAAAGGCAATGAATGTTACGTTAATTTAAGTGTTCATTCATCCGTCATGATACTCTGATGTGAATTTGAAATGTCCAAAAATACAGCAAACCTTGGCTAACCCTAAAAGCCCATCAGGGTCGGTACTTTTTATACATGGAAGCCTCTAGAGTACCCCATCATTCAGCAATCTTGAACTTAACCAACCGATCCATATACGTCCCTATTCAACACACCCCAACTAACTCTACTCAACTTCTCGTGGTTTCTAATCCATTTCACGAAACCCTGTATCCTTTGTGTTTAAGATCTTAGTAAATCAGGCAGGCTCTCCAAACCTAAACACCGGACTACAAAACTAAATACTTCTTTTTCACCTAATACTGCATGATCTAAAAAATTCCTGCCCCATTTCAGATAGCATCTAACTCAATCGCATCCCGTCTATCGACTTAGGTGCACATCTCCAAAGTGTATTGGAAGACATCAACGTTATCATGACTCAGCCCAAATCGTCAATCAATCATTTTCACACACACTATCAAAACGTCCATTAGGGCCATTGGATTGGTAGAAGATAAGGTACTGTAGCTGCCAGTTTAATACCTTCTTTCGAACGAGGCAGATCAATGAAAACTTATATGAACAAAATGCTATGATTAAAAATGTTCACTTGAGTGAAGAGAGCTTATGGAGCTCTGCTAACTTCAACGTTTTATCTCATTTCTGCTGTTTTAAAACTGCAAGCTGTAGAATATCATGTAAAATCATTTTCCTTCTCCACCACTGGGAAAATAAAGCGAAGCGACGAGACAAAGATTAATTAGTACCGGTCAATAAGCACCGAATATCATATATAAACATTTGCTACAATCCATGGGGCGAATCCCGAAGTTTGAATTTTGGAACGTGAACTACCCACTTATTAAATATTGTATAACGTAAGTACAAAAATCAAATGAAGTAAGACTCTTTGATACCTTGGCGTTGCTCCATGTATCTTTATGATCCCGTCACCTTAATCATTTGTTGCTATTATTTGGTGTTATTATTATTGCTGTGGCTATTAATAATCACGCTGATACTAAAGTATTTATCTGCTAATATTGAACGAAAATAATCGATGTTCGTGCATATTCAAAATTTTTATTTGAGCGAAACTATTCAGTAATCTTTTAATATTTGGTTTATACTAAAGTTGTACGCTGTAAGCATGTGTTCTGATTCCGATAGGGTCGGTAGAGTTAATGTTTCAGAAAGCATTCAAGATAGCGAATTTAGCTTTTTACTCAGGGTTTGTTGACTCATACGTTATTGTCGTTATTATTATCCGTATTTAGAATTTAACGTCCATGAGGACCATGGGTGCCCATTTCAATCGGGAAAAGGAAGGCTTTTCTCCTGAACAAAGACCGATTGTACAATATATAAAGTAGGTTCTTCTCTTTTTATTATCATGATGTTCTTTTAGTTTCGGTATCATTTATTTGGATAAACCCTCAGGTCCGTCGGCAGGGCAAATTAATACCTGGATAAAGGATATTCTTCATGTACAGAAAACTCGTCACAAGAGATTTTTTGAATCAAATACATCTGGATGTCTTTTGGTGGGCATTGGAAATGCTACTCGACTTTTGAAGTCGATATCTAAGTCAGATAATGAATATGTTGCAGTTCTTCACTTTTATGGAAAAATCAACATAAGGGACTTAACAAATTCGTGTGAGTCATTGTCGGGTCAAATTTTCCAGCGTCCGCCCTTTATCTGCCGTGGTAACAGAGATTTACGTATTCGTACTATTCGCACACTCAATGTTCTCGAATTTGATGACAAGCAAAACCTTGCTCTCTTGAAAATCTCTTGCGAAGAATACACTCGAATTCATCTTCTTTGTAATCAAATTGGTTTAATGCTTGGTGTTGGGGGTAAAATGGAGGAACTGAGAAGAGTTAAATATGGAAATTTTAATGAGTATGAGAAATTGGTAACTATGTATGATATTATTGATGCCTACTGGATGTATATTACTTTAAAAGATGAGAGGTATTTAAGAAAAATTATCCTGCCCTTGGAGACCCTCCTCGTTAGCCACAGGCGTATCATTGTGAAGGACTCCGCCGTTGCTGCGCTCTGTTTCGGAGCTGCGCTGGTCAATTCTGACATTATTTATTTAGATAACGATATTGAACAAGGCGATGATATTGTTTTTGTAACTTCCAAAGGAGAAGCTATCGCTTTGGGTAAGTATATATATAGACTCCTTGACTTTAAACAAACTTCCTTAATAGCAGTTGCAAAATACTCCACTGCGAGAATTGTAGGAGGCTCTACGTGTTTTATCGCAGAGACAAAGCGGGTGATAATGGAAAAAGAACACTATAGGCGACAATGGACTGAAATTAGAAAAAGGAGACAAGCAGAAGAAGGTACAAATGAGTAAGAGAATTACTCTCTTAGTAATTTCACTAGTTCATTTAATGCACTCTCTCACGGTCATTTTTCCGTTTTAGAATTGCAATTAAGCGTTTTCGTTGTGACTGGGAGTAATTTTTTTCATTTAATAAAGTTTTTGTTTTATTTCGGTGACATCAATGTAGCTTTATTCTTTTTCCAGTTATATTAAATTTCTATATTTTAATTGTTAATTAAAGTTTATAGTGAAGGCTAACTCTCTATGCATTTCGAGGATTACTTTTTATTCACAGTCGCCACGACAATACCTCGACAGTACGCCCACGAGGTTGGAGTGACTTCATTTACGTCCCTATGATGCATAACCCCTGTCTGACGTGTCTAAACGCATCCATCGATTTCCCCTCTTTTCTATAACCGCCTCGCTTCACATAAAAGGCGCATCTGCGCTCATGCTCTGGCGTGGCCTTACCCAAGTGACTCATTAAAGCTATCTTTGTTTTCCAGACAACAATAACGTACGCCTGTCAGTTACGAGCTCCTACGCTGTTCTCGCTCTCCCTCTCTCTGTTACTCGTTATGATTGTCAAATGGTGTTATTGCGCGGCCTGAGGAGGGAATCAGACACTAGAGTAATGGGAATAAGAGGGCATATTTCAGTGGAAGATATTGAGACCAGACTGACATAGATCGATTGGAATCCACATCACTGTCCCCCACTCTTAACTCTCCAAAATGGTCGCACATTTATTATCAGACGTACGTCACAGTCTTACTGTTCAAATTTCATTATTTGACTTTCAGGTTCATGGTTAAGATCATATCCATTATGTTCAGGGCTTATTGATCGGTTGATTTAATTCCATAGGTATTTTATTACATCCGAGGAGCAAGGAGCTAAGACTAGCTATTATTTTTTTAAACAAATTCAAAGAACATTACTGATTATACCGAAATAAATTCAATTTTATCTTAAATTTTCTAAATTGCATACCTCGCTGAAATGACATTAAGCTTTAAGAATATAATCCGTTAGGCAAAATTATTCCGAAGTGCAGATAAAGTACATGTCACCATTTTCGGCTTAAGATAACAAGTCGGTCTGACGGAAAAAATATAGATATACGCAAATCTGATTTGTATTACTCTTTTGCGGTGAAAGTCATTATGTTTAAGTTGATGGATTCGTAATTATAATCTAATGGATTTGTTAAAATATATCTTTGGTGACTTCTACAAAGTTTCAAGTGGCCTTCACTAGTTTTATCCACTTGCTCCTTGCTGTCTGTTGGCGCATAACAGCTGATAACATCCGGAGAATTATTATGAACTTTAATTATAATCGTAGCCAACCTGCTGGAGAACGTTTTGTGTTCTTGAATTTGCAGTTGTAGTAACACTAATGATAGTGGTTGAAATGGTTATTCATCCAAAATTTTACATGGTAAACCTAAAGTAACTGCAGTGCTTGGAATTTCAGGTATTTTAAATTCCGTTAATACTGTCAGATGACACTTTTGATCGGAGAGTTGATGTATGATCGTTAACATTTTTGCGTCACAACAACAAGACCTGACATTCCAGAGCTCAAACTTCAGGATTTGGACCCTAGATTCCGGACGTTGAGAGTGCTTGAATGCAGCATCCGTAAATTTGAAGCCAATTTCGTTATTTATATCCACATACATGTTTTCAGAGTTGCTACTTTGATTACTTCATAACCCAGATATTTGGAGTTTAGTGTATCACCAAACTTCAAAGTTCGAGAAAGTGAAAAAAGTTTAACTTTGAGATCAAAAAACTTTATTACATTAAATTCGACCGCCTAATAACGCTAGCAGAAGTCCCTTAAGCTAAGTAGTATAAAAATTTCGCATTTTATCTGTTAATTCCATAGTTACTTATAGATTACAATTTTAAAAACAAATCCAATTCTTCAGAATCGTTGAATTTCACATCTGCCTCCGTGTTACTTCCCCAAAAACTCAAACGAGATCTATTCAAAGTCCTCAGGATATGAATCATTTATATTGGCCGGCAGCTACAGAATATGTGCTTGATGTTGATGACCCAAGAGAGATTGCCAAGCTGTTATGCAGTCTCCCAGATTATCAGAATTGGCAAGATCACCTTTGGGAAGATTTGTTCATCCAGTAATGCATGGAGTTTCTTTCGAAACATACACTTGGTTAAATCAGTCACATGAGAGAAATATTTAATGAAAGAAAACACTGACATTCGACTATAATTCATGGAAAATCGGATATAAATAACTTAATTGACTAAGGAAGTGCAAAGTCGTTTATTTCTTCAACATATCTTGAACTTTTGATACTTACCACCATTAGTTGGATGTGACTCTCAAAAGGCCACAGCACTGCTGTATATGGTTGGAAGTATCTTTACGTAGATTTGAGATTCAAAAGACTTATGTAGTGCAGTTTTTGCTGACTTTTTGGCGTATTATGACCCTCTTCTCGATCTTAAAATACAAAAATTGAGAAGAGACCAGTCTGCACCTACTACATCGTTTGATGACACATTCACAAATATTGGAATGTTGCAACTCACCTATCTCAACCGATTTTCAATGGTATTTGTTCCCCAACACTACTAATATTGAACATTTTATTAGATCTGTTAATCGCTGTCTTTGTGTAACCGATCGAAATTCCCATTTGACATTTTTGGTCGATTCTGAGGCTATTTACTCTCAGATTTCCCCTAAGCCAAACGAACTGTCATATTATAGATTTCGAAAGACAGATAGAAATCCAGTCACTAAATATGGAAAAAATCCTTCAAAGTAGATTTTAGACTCGGCAAAAGTTTTCTTGGAACTTCTTTACAACAGATGCCCACGTTCCTCTGATTCCTGCAGATTTTCTTATTCAGTTCGGTCTTCTTACTGATTCCAGAAGAAAAAGAAGGTTAATACTCTCCTCTCAACTAACTTTCTCAAATTAAGTGAGTTTTATAATTGAACAATAAATTTGTACATTTTAATTTCATTTTCTTTTAAGATGCACCATTTTTAAATCACAGTCAATGGAAAATTCTCCATTTTAAATTGGCTCATATGATTAAAACTGACCATCACTATATTATGTATTTCGTCATTCATATTCTCTTACATTCGGACAATGAAGTTCAATTATTGGTTCAAACTTCTCCAGTCAATCACAATCTGGCCATACCTAGTTCTAATACATAAACTGATTCCAAATAACACCGGTAAATCTGATCTAATCTGATTTGGTTACTAGATTAGTCTCATCGATATAAATCTAGGTCTTCAACAGGTTTTGCTAAAGTATATTAACGCTTTAGTTCAACAGTTAGTGGTGGCCTCATTGTTTACTACTTCTGCATCTTATTCTTATTCTGTCATTAATTTTGAGCCCATTGATCGAATTCAATCTAGATCGGGTATCTGTTAATGCTATTATAATAAACAATCATTACCACCATTGTAATATGTCCGTTTATTTACAAAGATGATATACATTTTGCTATTCGGACAAGCGGAAGCTTATCTATTGCTGAGAGGAAATTGGTTAAGAGAATGAGTAGCAGTTTTGATTTATGAGACTATAGAGTGCAGAACTAGTAGCGAAAGTATCTAGCTTTCCCCTAGCTCTTCCTCCGGCTATACATTCTAGTTTCCTCCGATCTTCACTACGACAGCAGAATAGAGAGAGGGGACGAGGCAGTGGTGATCAAACTTTGTTGGAAGAGGATACAGAAGCACGAGAATGAAAGATAATACAGATAGCGGACAACAGACTAATTTGTGTGCTTTTAAGGGAGTAGTTATTGTTCAGTCAGAGGGGATAACATAGGGAGATGGAAGGTTTCAGATTCTCTTTAATTATGGAAAACTGAGACACTTCACCGATTACTCATGGGTTACTTAAGTGGTTTAAAAAAACACCTTGAGGACACATGATGGTTCTGTAGGGGAACCTGAGGTCACAGCAGCGAAGTAGGCTCTTTTAGGGGCGTAAGCAGGACATGCTCTCAATTGTTTACAGGTCATCGAGCTTCCAGCAGCGTGCTTCGAATGTTTATGGTTCAGAGATCAAGGAGAAAATTATATTTAGAAAAAATTATCAGGTTGGCCACTACACCATTTCGTTCGTTCAGATGCCATCACATGATTAACGCTCGTAAGCTTTTTTGCATTGCCATGCGTACTAATAATTATTAATGCCTGATATGTAATGACCAATGACTTCTTCAGACTACTTGGTATTTCAGTAGACCAAAAAATTGAAGAGGAGATTTTATGATCGTAAATTTATTGGTACCGAAACGGGAAGTTCAAACATGTTTAAAGGCAACATTTTCAAGATTGAAAAACTAACCCTCGATTTGATTGGAAATAAGGAATCAGAAAAGCAACATGAAGGCAAAATAGATAACAGGTTGACGTGAAATACCGATTTTCTTTTGGCTCTATTAAAAAACTGACATACCATAACGAAAGATTAAAGTGTTCGAGTATGTAGGTCTGTAATTAACTTGGGATGGCGTCATATTGGATTCCTCCTTCTAGTATCTACGGACAGATCCACAGTTTGGCATGTCTTACCATATTCAGCAATCGGAGATCCATTTGCCTCCCGATAGCGACTATAAGGAAAAGGGATTGCCTCCACGTAAAGCATAATGGGAATCGGAAAGCGCTAAGTTCCAGACTCAATCAAAAATTTAAAACTGAAATTTCAATCAGTAGTAAAAAGGCAACGATCAAGAAGCCAACCAAGGAGATTGCGGATTTTGTCAGCTTTAACTGCATGTTTGATAACAGTAGTAGTGGAGGTAGAGGAAGATCAGTTGAAATGACAAAAATAATCGCTCCCAAAAGCACTCTTTCTGAACTTACCATTATGCAAAATACTGCATTAGATTCAATGTATTATCGGGTCTTTCATAATCTCGTGTGCATTTGCGAAGTATTTTGCACCCTTGGTTGATTACTTTCACCGATATTGGCCTTAGAGTTTTAACTACTTTAACTACTTAGTGTCTTAAAAAATCAGCTGCTAACAGCGGTTCACCTACTTCTGCCATGTAAAATCTCCACCACATCAGCCTTCCAAATCCCAAATTCATGAACATTTCCTCTCTACCATAGAAATAAATTTTTGGATATTTCACCCAATATATGAGGGTGAGGATCTTCCGTGCAGCAGATGAAAGAGAATACAACTCAATGAAAATCCAGAGTAAATTTTGAAGCGTTTATTGAACTCAAATATATTATATCTAAGTCCTACCATTAAGGATTTCTGCCATGGGTGAGATTTGATCACTTGTATAATTGGACGATTTGTCTCTCAAATGAGATCGAATTTCCGGTGATAGGTTTTGAATAAACATCGCCTTCCAGAAATCATACCTCATTACTAAGGGATGCTATTCTCTACCCAGGAATAAGACTTTGAATTTCATTCTGGTTCATGGAAATATTCGATAAGCATTTCTAACAGGTTTATTCTTAAATTTTGCTCACTAGTCAGTCAAACTAGAGAAAATGCATCGTCAATTTATTGTAATTGGATGCTTTCTGTGGTTTGCAATCAGCTTTCTTCTCTCTGGCTAAATCCCCATCCCAGAACCGCTAATTACTAGCACTACTGCACTTAAAATATATAGAGTTTGAACTCATCTATTAAATATGATGAAGAATGTGGCTGGAAATCTGAATGGTCAGATTATAAAATTCCACTAATGCTTGAACAAGTAAATAAACGATATATTTTACTTCTTGTGGAAATTGTTTGAATACTAGCGTTTTATCTTACTGCAAATACCCACTGGGTTTATCCAGTGATTGGATTTACCTTTATCTTCTTTTCAGAGACTGAATTGAACTTATGGGTCGAAAATTGTATTTGGCTCAACATAAAAATTCTTCCTTTGTATTTTGTTTGTCCTTCCCTTGTCAAGAAAATGAAAATATGAAAATTATTAAATATTTTCCCATGACGAAAGTAAATTATATCTCATGTTTTTTTCCCACTTATGCTAAAATAACGCTTAATCACTAAACTATTTATTCGAACTAATGGACATCTTTGTACGACGCATAGTATGAATTAAGCGGTAAATAAGGCTCCGGAGCTCTTAGTGTCTTTAGCTTTATCCTCTGCGGTCATTATGGAGATATTTTGGGATTGTTAGCTTGGAGTTACGATAGTCCTCCCTTTGAAAAGAGATGTTTTTATCTTTATTCCTTTAACTTATTTGATTAACGTTCCGCCGAAATAATAGCCCTTGCTTTCGTTCTTGCCATCATAAAACTACGAAAATGTTTAAAATAAACTAATTGGAATATTAACATGAGTAATCTAATTCACCTGTTCAGAGTAGACTAATACTAACAGCGAAGTCGAATTTTGCAGAATTTTAAACATCACTGTGAAATTTCGACATGATCGCCTTGACTACAGTGAAATTTTGTCTTCTTAAAAACAAAATCTCGCATCGCGTTTTGTTTAGTCTAATATAATTATCTCTTTTCCTCATATTTTTCGAAACATTTATATTCTTTAGAATTCTTTTACTACGGGAATTGCAAAATTTTATCCGCTTTTGAATATTCTACGTACCGGTACGACTTTTTATCCCGGCAACTTTTGCACAACATATTCACGAATTGTACTGATCCAAATGAATTCGAATATTTTGATGATTGGAAAAATTCTTGCTCTACACTCTCTGTCTTCTCAACAATTGGGAGGTCAGCGTGGATCGATCAAAGGTTGGTAAAACAAGTGAACAAAATGTCTTTTACATTGCCTCATTATATTTTTAAAAATCTGCAATTTTGAGGTCATTTGATCCAAGTTTTATTAATCCGAAATTGTTTTTACATACTAATCATTATTTTGTGTCCAAATTATATTTTGAAAAGTTTTTTTCCTACCCGCTGTCTCAATATGTAGGCTAACTTATTCCCTATTTGTTATCGCTATAGCTACTTGCAATTATCGAACTATAAACTTAAACATTTAAGTAGTAAACAACAGTTTAATCTGCACACGAACAAAAAGTTAGCAAACCACTACCATCAATGTTACAACTTTATTTTGCAAAATGCAAAATCATAGATGTCTGCCTCAACGACTTTCTGAAATGGAAAAATGAAAATCTAGGCTCTTGCGGATTCGCTTTGAAAGAATTAGTAGTAGAAATGGTAGGTAGCTCAAGAGAAAAGCATGAGATGAGAGAAGGCTAAGAAAGGAAGAGGAAAAAAATAAAGAAAGCCAATTCACCTTTGATACCAGTTTTAGACCCAACAGTTATCTTAAAAGAGTGAAAAAGGAGAAGAGGAAGGGGACTAGATCAGAGCTGTGTGTGTATGTGTGTAAAAAATATGAACAGCAGGGGTAGAATGGGTAAAAAAGAAACGGGGGCCACCGAGAAATTGGAGTAATGAGGCAAAATGCAACTGGATAGCGTTAAAAAGGTCTTCTCCCCTACTGAGCCAATCATCGACGCGTCTGGCACTGCGATATCGCTCGCAGAGCATAAGAAAGACAGGTCTGTTTTCTAGCCTCCATTATCATTATATGAACATGTATCTAAAAATAAAAACAAAATGTTACAGCTACTCATAACATTTAAGCATGTGTGGTGTTACAGAATTAGCACTTACGACTTCAAATGAACTTAATGCGGCGAATATCTCCCGAGCCACAGTAGGCGAGTAAGCTATCAGATCGAAAGGCCTAGTAGCACAAACTTTGAGATAGCAACGCTGTTCAGGGGTTAGAAGCTTGAGAACTCTTTCAATTCGCATATCCTCGTGACAGGCACCGAACACACTCTGCACGAAGAACCAGATACTGTGACGCAAACTGGTCGTGTTCACTTCAAAGTAGTCGTTCAGTCTATCAAAAGAAATACGCTCACATAAATCAAATTCTTCAATACTTCTGATAAGACATTTAAGTAGGCAGTCAATTACGTATTATAGGTGAGTTCAAATGCGTTTTTGAAGGCTTCATCAAAGAGGGACCCAAGAGTACTAGCCAGATGATCGACTAAAGGTGATCCTTCTTCCATCCAGGAGAATTCCTGCAATTTTAAGTTAAGGGCACACAAATCAATGAAGGTACCAAAAGGGGCGTATACTAGCTCTATGTTTTCGTTTCTACGCAGCCATTAAACTAGACGAATAACAAACTTCTACGTGATCTGGGAAGTGTATTTTTAATGAGGAACATCTGTACAATCGATACTTACCCCACTCCCTACCTATAAAAGCATTAATGTGGACTGATTTATTTATGAAAATCAATCTGACTTCAGCTGAAAGGCCTATTTAATAGATAGTTGATTTTTAGGCTGCGATAAATTACTCACCGCAAGCAGGAATGGGGGACCCATGTAGTCCTGGAAAGTAGTGTCTGGATAGGCGAGGAATTTAGATAAGACTGGAAGCTCTTCTAATTTGAAACCGTCTGGGAGAGTTATTTTCTCAAATACATTTGATAATTGGACTAAAAATACACAAAAGATAAGGGAAACATTAGATATAGGGCGGTCCTATGCAATTGATCAGTTATTAATCGAAGAGATAAAGGAGGGCTAGGTGTTTAAAATCTGGCAGACGGAATAAGGGAGAACGGAAATTTTTAAGGGAAAAACCATTAGGGGAATAGGAGAGCGTTAGAGCATGGTCTTTTAAAAAGGCATGCATCCTTACTTCATTCCTAATCGGAAATTGGTCGTGCAGTGTCTGATAGTGAAAAAATGTGCAGAGTTGGTAGTATCACGAGATCTCAAACCTTTCCCATTCAGAATGTATACTTTCTTAACCTATCAATCGAATTAGAACCGGTTTTCTTGGCAAAAGTTGGTCATGAAAATACAATTGAATGCAAACTTCGTTCTAGAAAAGTAACATTAAGAACAACTTTTTTTATATAATCGAAACCGAACTTAACTTTTTGAATACCCCAACCCATGAAGGCGTAAATGAAAAAGACGTATCAATCACAATTCAGTCTCTGAAAAATCTTAACTTTTCACAATTGAACTTTGCGGATTTTATTCCTCTATTTCAGTAGATATTAGATATAAATCCTATTTTTAATATGAAGAGTAACTGATAATTTCCTTTCGATCAAATAGACGTAATAAGATTTATGGGCTTGAAACAATATCCAATATATCCCTTGAAGGGTTTCAAAGAATTAAAAAGGACAGCAATTTTAACCATCTAGAGTTCAAAGGAACGTCACTTGTTATACATTGACAAATGAAGAAAATCAAGATAACTGACTTCTCATCAACGAAATCCCTCTATTAAAATGTTCAAGAATAGAAAGCTACTGCTTAAATCAAGTGGAGCTAGAGATTGCCAGTACAAACAAATAGCTACTGTACTTAGGCAGGGTTAGGATACATGTCGAGATGCAATCCCAATTATTTAACAAACGTTACTTACTAAAACAGATCTCAACTATCTTTAATATCGAGACAGTTACAGACAACTCTAACCATGATTGACCAATACCAGATATCTGTTTTCGAATTTGAGTTGAAGATTAAAAGTCATGTCTCCCCTTGTTCAGTTTATATCCTTGCAATATATGAGCTACAAATGATTAAATTTTCTATATAAGGTACATGTTCTATTATTGTTTGCGGAGGAGAGGTCTGCTGTTTGCTTTAAGGATGACGCAACATACAGGCGATGACAAAAGGCCATATACAACGGTAGGTTGTATATCAAACAAAACCCAGACAACCTAGCCCAGATTTGAGACAACAAGACTAGTCTTGTACACACATGTGCGTAGTCACAACGAAACGCGTTTAACAAGTGCACTAAATTTCCGCTCTCTTCCACCACTCTACGGCGAATTTCATTCGGTTTTACGGTTTAGATGTAAAAGTGAACGTAAGAAAAGTTTAAAAGAAAGTCAGTAAGAGTTA
This sequence comes from Hymenolepis diminuta, assembly GCA_900708905.1. Lineage (NCBI taxonomy): Eukaryota > Metazoa > Platyhelminthes > Cestoda > Cyclophyllidea > Hymenolepididae > Hymenolepis > Hymenolepis diminuta. The sequence goes on from CAADRB010000090.1 coordinate 62,730, forward strand.
TCCACCTTAGTGGTAGACACCTTTTATAATGGTCATGAAATTTGGCTTAAAGTGGAACAAAACGGATATGGCTAGTTCATAAACATATATGAATTTGCCGAAAATTCTCCGAGATTGTGCGTAATTATGACATTGAAGTTAATAATCCCATCATTGTCCAAGAGGTTAGTTCTATTTGGTTATTTTCGATGCCCAAATAAATTCAATAATCAGAATTCATTCCTCGGGCGCTAGATATTCAATTGCTCTTCTCCTATGATCATCAGCGGGATCGAAATATCCTCATCAGTGTTACAGGCTAGCCATATAGCCAATCGAAACCATAACCCGAGTTGTGTATAAACAGTTGCACCTTATCAATAACAAAGAAGAGAAGCCGTCGTATTAGCTACAAGCCTTCAATTGTTCTTTGGATCTGAACAACTGCAAACATAGCAAACTTCAGTGACCAACCTAGATTATATGTTCCACCATGTCTGTAACGACGTGGCTCTATATTAGATACATTCATCGTTGATCCAATGATAATATAGAGAGCCATTATTTTTAAATAGTACGACCCTGATTTTAGATTGTCATTCATAATTATATTTTTTATTTTATGCTAATGAAGAACTGCCCTTTGCCCTTGCAATACGTACCGTTAACTAATAAATTCTTGAAAATATAGAGTGGACTTAAGTAGGACTATGGATTAACATCTGTTCATCTATATATTACAAAGGCAAAACGATAATTCAGATGCTGAAAATTCCGCATAAAATCATAACGTGGCAGATAGCCGATCTCAAAAACCCAAATTCGAAAGCCATCATTGTCATTCGGAGATGATTAAAACCTTTGAATAATAGGAAAAGAAATCTAAGCGTTTGAATAGCCCAAATCTATTCAAATTTGCTTTCCGAAACATCAATATAAACCTGTTTTTCTGAGGCTATACAGACTCTTCTAGTCACATTTATTTTGGACAATAGAAGACAAACAATACTGACGCAACGGTTGAAGTAGATTCGTCAATCGGATCTCTTTTAATAGAAATTCAGGAACCGAGATTGAAATTGTTCACAACTCATATCGCACTCATTTCGTGATACCGAAAAGTTAAATTTTGCATTTTATGCCTAAAAAGTAAAGCGCTATTTAACTCATAGCATAGTCACTGATGAAAAATCAAGCGAGTGTTAGGAAGTTGGCGTTGGATAGTCAGTGATATAGGCACAAATTCATTTTCAAGATTTCTCAATAAATGCGGCAAGTTCGTTTTATAATAAGGACAAAGTGTGGCGATCCTTATGAAAATTTATGCGGGAGGCAATTATCCGAATGGGCGCGCGCCCTGTTGAAGGCAGAAAAGCATACTAATTGAGAGAACAGAGGTGGGAGGAATGAAGTTATGGAGAAAGGAGCTAATTATATGGTACTACACATCTGTCACCATACCTTTGTTCTTCGATTTAGATGATTGGAGAGTGGACGCTGGAATGGAGAAGTGATTAACAGTAACAGAAAAAAACAAGCGAAACAAACAAGAAACTTGAGAGTGAGAGAGATTACTAGACAAAGAACACAACTTACCTGGGAACATATCAAGTTTGTTTCGGTGAATTAATAACTTTACTATTATAATCATTAAGATTTTTCGATATGCTTGAGAGGCTGTGTTTTACCTTATGAACTCGAAGAACTGAAGGTGAGTTTAGCAGCAGCTTACGCAATCCAAAATAGGGTACCTACTACAGGAACTATCAGCATTACCGGTTTGGACAATCAGAAAAGTCAGAAAGTTATTGATTGCTTTAACAGCTAATGATACGGTGGTAATTGATTCCGCTTGAGGCAGCACCGCTGCTGAATGTATGGTTTTCTTAAAATCAGATTTCGAAGAAAACGACAAATTTTCTGGGTCATTTGATAAATTTAAGAATATCCTTGTTGATAATTCGCCGACTGAATCTCTTGGAAAATGTAAACAATACTGAAGCTGAAGAGAACATAATCCTTGCGATCAATTTTGCTTCTTATGTTTCTAATGAAGAGTTAAACAATATTAAAGGTTCTAGGACATAGGTATTTGGACTATTTACAATTCAACCTCGATGTTTTTTAGAATTCCTCGAAATTCAGCACTTGAAACATCTCTGAATTAGCTATTGGTGAACTATATTCGAATAATCTTCCAAATCTTATGAAAACCTGCGACAGTTAATCTTAACCTTTCATCTTAACAATTGCTAAACGGATTTTTGGGAAATATTTGGTGTTAGACAACATCTTCCAGACTTGCATATCACTTATTCTTGAAGATATGATTTTAATTTGATGTTGGTAAATTTATTCAACTGTCAATTGCGAAACATCTAGGACCTTGGATATTCGTTTTTCTCTCGGAGAATTTGAAAAGTATATACACATCAATTACCATTAGCCAAACCATGACAGTAAGAATGTACCCATTGTACCTTTCCAAGCCTGTACAAATCAACATACTGCTAAGAAAATCAGGCTACAGGACAATGAAAAGCAGGAATTAAGACTACTCCTCCGACATTCAATCATAATGTATTTATACCGCGTATTCCTGGGTATCATAGGAATACCTGGGCACAATAGTCACTTGTCCGCAGCCTATCTTCATATGAAGAAATCAAATAAAGATTGTAAAGAGTAACAGCTTCAAACATACACAAGTTATTTGATCAGGAAAGCAGTTTTCCTAGAGAACCGTCATATTAAGGTTGGTTCAAAAGACAAATTTTACAGCCCAATTAGCCTCTAAAATAGCCCCGAATCCCCCGAATTCAATAATGACACGGGATTAAGCAAACTTCAGTACAGCAGAGGCAGAGAGTGGTCAAGATGTTTGTTATCATCAATCGGATTGAAGGTATCTCCGTAATGATTGATTGAAATTCAACAAAATTCTCAATCTCTTTCGCCTTCTCATAAGCGCGGGGGAGGCGTTAGAGCCAAGATAATTACAGGGAGAAGCGACCATGAGTGACGATGGCCAGATCGCGAAAAAAGCTTAGAAATAACTATATAAACAGCGATATATATTTAGTTGATTCAATTCTATGTATCTCAGGTTGCACTGTTTATAAGTCAACAAATTAAAGGAACTATATATCGATAAAGATAATGGTCAAATAGAATACCGTGAGAGACTTACGTTCAGCTAGAGATTTAGCATAAGAGGATTGGAAGATTTCACCAGGAACTGGGAGCACTTCATCACTTCGACTGTCCGATTCATCTTCGGGCTCCGCTTTCAACAAGTTAAAGAGTTTTTCGGAAGCCTTTGCCTGACGATCTTTGTACTCTGGTTCGTCTGCCAGAGTCTAGAAAAGAAACGATGGATGGAATAGATAAAAGTAGTATCTATCGACCCAGTAAACAAAAGAAGATACTTGTCCGTTTTTTTGACAAGTCTCGGATATTCATTATCAGGAAATTCCTCCTTTAGTGAAACAAACCCAAAGAAACTGACTTCAGACACTTTTCTGCAAAAGGATGTGACACTTTTGAGGACCTCTATAAACTTTTAGAACTCACTGCGAGTCGCCATCTCAATCTTCTGAAGTATTTCAATTCCATTCTACACTAAAATTATCACCAACCTAAACCAATTTACATATAATAAATTCCCTAGCCGTAATAAAAAAATTATATACTCTGATAGAAAAATAGTTGTAAATATCTATGTAATTCGTCCGAAGTTATTTTTACCGTTCATTACCAAGATTGCAAAAGCCATATGCGTTACACCAAGTTTCAACATGCACTTATGACAAGCGTGAGAGAACAAGCTAAATATATATTTTAAAAAACAACAAAAAAGGAATCCTCACGCCCCTTTGTACACATGTAATTTTGTTAAAACAAATTTAGATACAAAATCAAATATCTGTCTTAATGATCACATCTTGGAATGACAGTGGGAAGCTAAAATATTTGATCAGTTCTCCTTAAAACACATTTAGGCCAAGAGCACATACATCTCACTTATTGAATAGGCCTATGTAGCATATTGGGTACTATGTACGGAAACCGCAAAGACCACAGAGAGAACGAGTCACATCTTAGTATATCGTGCCAATTACAACTATTTAGATAAACAAATGAGGCAAAATTGACGACAGGAGAAAGTCAGACATACTCAAGTCACTGTGTCTCAGTGGTAGTTTATTAATAAAATCATACACACTCAAAATTCTGCTAACTATCCACATCTGAAGAAATGAGGCTCCGATTATAAACTTTCAATCCCCATGAAGCATGTCTAAAATGGTCCGCAGAATATGTGATTTGCCTTTGCTAGTCTCATTTACGTGCTCATAGTTGTAAGATGGAGAAAAATCTAAATAGCATAATCAATTAAACCAACCAATCACCAAAGCTCTGAATATGATGGACATTGACTCAACAGGGAATCTGAAGATGGAATCATAAAACTGAATTGGACTTCACTATACACTCCTATTCGACCCGCCGTTTCATCCATTATTGGATTATTTCTTTATTTATAGTGTTCACATAAGACCTTTCAACAGTTTCCTTGCATTGTCATGGGTTATAATAAGGACATTTATGAGGGTAGAAGGTTGATAAAAAAACACTGCTTATGACCATCACCCACAAATCACGATTAACAGCATTCAGAGCAATTACCTCTCGTTTCAAACTTACTTTCAATTGAACTCACTAACAATTCTAACTTTCTGCGATAGTTGAGAGGAATCAATCACCAATAAACAAACACATTTTTAGTAAATATACACAACCACTCCCATCCAAAGGCTATACATAGGTTTGTTTTTCTCAACAAATATCGGTAATACTTGTGAATAAGTCAGTGATCAAATATTAAAACCAGTGTGACCAGAACTGATTAATATGTCATATTAACATTAATTCAAAGGAATGTCCTCAGACTAATTTCTCGATCGGGATGTCGATACTTAATAACTCCTATTTCTTAACTATTCACACATCTCTCACCAACACAACCACTTTTATACTCACTCGTCTTTTCAGTAAAACGGAGGCTGATGCAATCAACCAACCGTAGAAGCTGTAACGGTAGCAAGGGGCTAAACAAAGAGGCTTGATTTACCCCCTCACCTATGGTAAATAAAGTACATTTCCCCAACCCTCCCGATTTATCCATCGAGAGGCCAAGCAAGGCCAGTTGGAGGTGAAATAAACTATCCCCCCTAGCCTTTTTTCCTCGTCAACAATCGTAGCCAAGCCAACAAGGATGAGGCATCTATCAGATAAAAGGACTGGGAATCCAGGATAGCTGCTGCTTTTGAGCTTCAACGAGGTAAGGATAAAGCAGAGACGAGATAGAAGATTAATATGTTATCATTCTCTCTTCAAATTAATGAATGTAGAGATTATAGAAATGCATAGTGGAAGTGAGGTAAGGTAGTAAATTTTGATTTAGTACAAAGTTCAGAAAATACGCATACGGAGTGTACTAAGTTGCCTGGGCATCGCATGATCCAATATTAGTAAAATTATTGCATGATTTAGCTTTAAAGGAGAACTAAAACATATCAACCTTAATAAAGATAATTGTTGATTTAATGGGACGGTAGCGAAGCTGTCCAGCTCGGGTATCATCAGGTCAACAATCACAAAGTGATATGAGGTCTCTACAGTAGCAAAATCAACATATTACACAATTAATTGGGCATAAATATAATATGAAACAAATCATAGCCCAGCTAATCCGTGGATGTTCGGCTCTCCTAATCTGTAACTGTTACATCCAAGTTCATGGGAGCATAACAGGTGCAGATAGTGCTGAAAATCAGTCCCCGGATTGAAGATATCTTGCTGTGGTAATTGACTTGTTTGTCTCTTAACATTCCTTTTAATCCCCGAATTCTACATAACCATGTTTTTTGTAGACAAAGAGTGAAGTGTCTGGATCAGTCACTCCTAATCATCAACATCAACAATAATCATATCCCGTCTTTCTTTTCACAATTCGAGGTTTGGATAGGTTTCTGGAACCAAGTCGGTTAAAGGTCGTAACAAGTCATCTCACGTCTCAGTATTTCGCAAAATTTGGCAAGTATCAAGAGTGACGTCCAAATTCATATGATAACTTAAACCCATCTAGAAAAGTATTTTCAAACACTTATCTTGAGTAGAGGGATAGCACCACGAAGAAGTTCTGGTGAGAAACTCGAATTATATTACTCTCTTTACCGGTCAGAATTAACAAATGCGATGAGCCATTCCGTTCGTTGTGCAGTGATCGGTATCAAAATGGGTTACTTCTGACGTCCCATACAAGTGCATCAACCACCACACCGAAGATTCACATCTGTGTAATCTCTAATCTCAGAACGGTATTTTTCTATCAAACTGTATGCCATTCCATTCATATAAGTGAACTAAACAACCAAACAGAAACTTGTCAATTAAGCGAATTGTGTTTTTTATTTCCATAATTGTAAATTTTTTTTCTGATTTCTCCCTCTTCTTTGCATTTACGTCATCCCCCGGCAGCCCCTAAATTTTAATATCAAAAATTTGTCTTTCATAACGAATTGTCAAACGGCCAATTGCTTCTCAGATAAACACTACCGGATTTTTCCATGTTCAATTAATCCAACTATAGTCGGAAGAGTAAGCATAACTAGTGAACTCTGATATGTTATAATTATGGACCTTATTAGCATCTGCTAATATCTTGGTCATTAGATAATATACCAAAATTAACCAATTGGTCAATAAGCTCTGGACGCAGAGAACAGGAAGTTACTCAGGAAACAAATTTCCAAAATTTGACAATTGAACCGTTAGATTATGACGTGCAGTCAACGTGTGAAATGCACTTGTTCTCAAATTACCAAGGCCAAAAGCAAAGGTCGTAGAAAGAAAAGATTATTTAAAAGATTGCACTTGGAAAAATTCCTCATTGACTTTTATTCAGTTCTTCCCGATCTTCCCAGCAGAACTAATTGTAAGGATTAAAATAATGTTTAAGCAAGTAAATCTGAAATATGTAGTCGATAAGGTCCATTTTGGGGCGAATAACCCGATTCTCATCGAACATATGGATTCAATTCTTTATTGTCTTTATTTTATTACTTTTACTGTTTATTCATTTTTATTCATCTGTTGGATGAATAAAACACACGTGACAACCTATCAAATTCACTTGCACTGGCTGTAATTGACTGCGTTAAAGTGCTGGAATGAAAAGACCTCCTCCATCGGGGAGGCCAATTAACACCAAAGTACAAATCAATTTCCAAGCTTTCTACGAATAGAGGACGGGAAGATGTGATGCTTCTGCAAGCATAAAGATTCGAAATATCTAGCTAAATGAAAAAAAGACAGGGATTAGAGGCCCTTAGGTGTCTTTTTATTGTTGATAAACAAGAAAGGTGGAGGATCTTACCTGCACTTGCTAACGCAAGTCAAGTGATACTTGGTTAGCCGCCATTCGATAATAATTATCGGGAATTGGGACCGTAAATGCATTCATTTTCATTTAAATTCTTCTTCCATAAGTTCTTGCGGACTATAGCTACATATGATATGTAGATGGCAATGGATAAAAGTGTGTGGATATATACTGGTTAAAAAACAGATTAGAATGGGTATCTGTCTGAAACAGTAGAATTCAAAAACTAAACTCCTTCGCACTCCCTCGCAAATTAATGTAGATGGGATAGCAGCAGAAGCCGTAACCCATAACATCTCGTAAGACTTCTGCTCTTTTTAAGTGTTCACACTTATCGGTCGAAGTAAAAGCAGTGCTTACCGAGATCTTCGTGTAGCCAATCCTCTATTACGGTTTTTTCACAAAGGTATACAATAAAAGCGGACTTAAGGTTCTCCTTAAGACCTCAGGAAGCCCGATCTTAGGGTCACGCTCTCGTAGAGCCAAAACAGTCAACATTGCCAATTCTTCTCCCAAAAGTGTAACTCTCCTCCTCGCGGTAGTTTGAACGGAGGTGAAAAACGAAGCTGCCAACTGTATGCGAATGCTTACAGAAAGGGAAGCAGTAATCTTGCACTATCGACAGGATCACTGTTCCTCACGTGCTATTATCACCAAGGACCCCCGATTACCGGTTATTTCGTATTCTCTTAAAGTCATCCTTCATGTTGACATCGCATTCAGTGCGAGTGGCTTTAAAAGGTGGTTTAAAAAAGCAGCAGCATATATTCTTCGGGCTTAGAAGGGAAGGAATTTTCTGAAATCTTATCTCCAACCTATTCTTTTCACCTGTAGTTGCACTTGCACCTGTCCAAGTAGTGTAATAAATACTATCTGTATTTAAAATTTGATATATATCTGTTGAAAAAAACGATCCACTTTTTATCCAAAAAAAAATTATTTAACAATTTATTGGTAATTATTCATAAAATTTGCACATTTGTTAGAGTGTGCTAATTGGAGGGTCGTTGCCTTGCCTACATTTTGGAGTAGAGCCTACCATTAAGACAACTACGTGTTATTATTGAGTTCTGAGATTTGTGGCTATTTGGGAGGCTAATGAGGTTATAACAACGTTACAAGAGATTTCACTTGTGGAGGTCTTGTCATCGAGGATAAAACTGAGAAAATTGACCCGCTTCTCCCAGTGACTATTACATTGTTTAAATGCTATGACTTAAAAGTGAATAAAAATTATGGTTGTAGCGATGCTGATCGGTACACATCCAGAGG
>CAADRB010000090.1:71769-94344 GCA_900708905.1 Hymenolepis diminuta
TGTTGGCTCTGAGAGATTACTGCCGGGACTTCTAGTTTGTTGCGTTATAACAGATCTGATGAAACAAGTGAGATAGACTTACACGAACTCCTAATTTCCGACCATTGTTGGAAGCATCATGGAACAAATGAATTTATTGATACCTAATGGGATCCCGAAGACTACGTTAAGAACGTTGGTGAATTCCATTATGCACCCTCTTTAGATGAAGTATTTGCGACGTGGTATGCTCGGAATGGGAAGGTTTATGAAAATCGAATGGCGGGGTTACCGGACGAAATGAGGATCACCATGCTGCTCCCAAATCCAAGCAAAAGTGACCACGATCTCTGTCCAGCCCATCTACTCCCACTTTCCCCGAAGAATTTAACATTTGACGAGACGATCGAAAAGTGAGAGAAGGCGTTTGGCGACAACACCTCTCTTTTCAATAGGCGTTTTAAATGCCTAAATTTGACCATAAGCGAAGGTGAATATGTTCACAACTCTACAGTCATTGTGAATCGAATGTGCAATGCATTCTCGTATAGGTCCCCGAGGGAGGATCAATTCAGGTGCCTTGTATTCATTCAGGATCTTCGGTTCGCGTGTTATGCGGAACTTCGCCTGAAATTGTTGGCTCTCTTAGATAATAACCCAGATGTCATGTTACACCATGTTACACGTGGATGAATAAAAAACTTCCGGAGCCTCATCGCCGACTCGAACATAGCTGAAAGCAGTAAAATTCGAGCATACCTAATCAAAATCTCCCAAAATCTCCGATCAACTGAAAATAAGCCCATGCTGCAGCCTCAAACACGGCAGACGTGTCCCAATAACCCTAATATTAATAATAATAATAATAAACCCAGGTGCTGATTTTGTGGCGGTCTCTACTTCTATAAAGATTGTCCCTTCTTTAAACACCCGTGCGGGACTGCAGTTCGTACGGACACAAGGAAGGATTCTACCGGAGCAGTCAACGACTACCGTACACAGGCTTCAGGAGAGGCCTCTATCAGGCTCAACATCGCCAAGCGCATGACATACTAACCACGATGCAAGTTAATGTAAATAGACGTCGCTATGAAACCCTTTGTATTAATGGGACATTTCTTCAGTTGGAGGTTGACACTGGGCCAGATATTACCATAGTAGTTTCAAATAAGGTATGGAGAACTCTTGGTAGCCCCGGGCTAGATATTGTTCCTTCAAAAGTATCTACTGCATTAGGTGATGCAGTGCAACTATCGGAAGCAATGAAATGTGAGGCAACTTTCAAAGCAGAAACCGCAACCATTCTATGTTATGCAGCTGATCGCGATATCAACCTTCTCGGGTTGGACTGGATTGACACGTTCAACATCCTCGAGCCGAAAATCCAAAGTGTAACCTGCCCACAAGTGTGAATAAAGGAGATGCTGGAGTGATTCGCAATCGTGTTTGAGGACACTTTGGGAAAGCGAACACAAACTACCACCGCATTATTTCTAAAACCAAGGGCAATTGTGTTTTCTGACCGAAAAGACCAATAGCATTGCAGCCAGGAAAATTGTAGAGGACGAATTGATGTGTATAGAACAGATGAGCACATTGCAACCTGTCATATATTCGAAATGGGCTGCCCCAATTGTAGTGGTACGAAAAGCGAATGGGTTGACACGTATCCGTGCAGATTTTTCTGCGAGATTTGACTCATCGATAGAGAACAATCATTTTACGCTCTCCGTAACGGACACACCTTTCACGATTCTGAATGACGAAATATTCTTTACGAAAATAGACCCTTTGGATGCCTACCTCCAAGTCGAAGCAGAACCACAGATTTGTGAGCTTCTAAAGATCAACACCCATTGAAGGCTATTCCAGTATACGAAACTGCCCTTCAAATCAAGGCAGCCCCACCGATTTTTCTACACATTATGAACAACATGATATCGCGACTAGAGGGTACCGCAACCTACTTAGACGAAATTATCGTAGTTGGAGATTCAGAGGGGGTACTTCAAGACCGTGTCATAAAACTCCCCGAACGTATCGAAAAATATGGTTTCCACATTCAGGCTGATAAATGCCAGTTCTTCCTAATCCCTCTTAAATGTCTTGATTCAACTGGTCGCTGTCCCAATTCCAACGAAACTCATGAAATTGCCAAGATGTCCGTTCCGACAGATTTGGGTTCGCTTCGTTCTTTCCTTCGTCTAATATCTTATTATAATTCCTTCTTGCCTGCTTCACACGAACATAGAGGTCCCCTTAATCAACTCCTCCACAAGGATACGTTGTGGGAATGGTCACCTGAATGCGAAGAGGCTTTCGAGAAGCTCAAGCCCATGCTGAATTCGGAGCTGCTGCCGACTCACTACGATCCAAGTCTGCCTATTGTCCTCGCAGACAATAGGCTGACGCGTCCGGTTGCGGAATTGGGGCAGTCACCTCCCACATTTTTCAAATAACTCTGAAAAGGAGATCGCACATATCGCCCGTACTCTCACACTGGCGGAAAAAAATTACGGACAACTCGAAAAGGAAGCACTAGCCATTATATGTGCAATAAAAAAATTCCATAAGTATATATATGGCAGACGGTTTACACTCCAAAGAGACCACAAGACATTGTTGTCAATATTTGGCTCGAGAAGAGGCGTCTCAGTGCATTCTGCAAATTGTCTTCAACTGTGGGCACTCATGTTAGTGGTTATGACTACGACATCAAGTATCAGAGAACGGAGGATTTCGTCAAGCTGATGGTCTATCTCGCCTCATCGATACTCAGCACTCGGAAAATAAAGAAACAGTGATTGCATTCGTGTCGGTCGAGAGATGTACAGCATATTCTAGTGGAGTCGATTTGAAACACTCCGGTATCAGCAGAGAACATATGAAAGGAAACGGAAAAGGATGCGGTCCTACAGCAAGCGTTAAAGTTTATCTAGTCTAACTGACCTTCATTCCCACCAAAAGCCGATTTACTTGAGTCTTAGCGTCGGCGAGATTAAGTTATGGTAGTTGACTCTTTCTGCCCTTAGAAACATGGTCTCATGACAATTTCACTCAAGCCATTCCGGAATAAGCCGAATGAAATCTATAGCCAGAGCATACGGTTACCGGACGGATATGACAAGGACATCGAATATTTCGTGTGCCAGTGCAGCAAATACCAGCAAGATGTTCGTGAGTATCGATTGGGTCGCCAGTGGACAGCCGCGAATATCACAAAAAGACATGGGAGCATGATTTACGATGTTGAGGTCGGTTGTGGGTTCGTCACCACAATCAACTCCGACGAAGACTGGCGGAAACCACGATGAATTTTAATATAATTTAAAATTCTGAAAAATTTCTCGAGATGCCAAATTAAGTAATGAACTGATTCAAATGAATTAATTAATTGAGGTTTCATTCCACGGTCGTTAGAAATAAGTCAACATGATTTAAGCAGGTCTGTGGAATTAAGAAACCAATGTTTAGTGCGCATACAATGACTCAACCTCTGTGCATCCCAGTAGTTAGGTGATATTTATTACCCTTTGCTCATCAACAAACAAAGAGCATGAAACCTACTCACTATCCACTCACTCATCACTGATGCATCTTGACTTCCCTTCCAATTTCTCATTCATCCTCTTCTCTCCAGCCATTTCACTACGTTTGTCCAATACACATTTGTTCGACCCAAATCTTGGTGTTCTCATATTGGGAAGGGCTCATGTATTCCGTTGGCTTTTAATAAGTTCATTAGTTTTATAGGTGGACTTCAAGATCTAATGTGGTCTTCCACCTAATGTAGCTTTACTGACAGGATTAAAACTCCAAAGTTGCTTTAGCCAACAGCAATGATTGGATAATTCCCGTCCGGAAATATTACTACCAGAGAAACAGAATTGGTAAAAGAAAAAATAATTATTTTCCCCTGCTCCCAGTACTTCTTCTGTAAATAAAAATGTGATTTCTCTTCTTAATTTCTCTTAATTCCTCCACTGATAAAAGACACTTGGTAATTATGCCCATTTAGTTAAGCTCGTACCGATAGAGATTAGTACCGTTAATATACGCGTGTTTACTATAACGTGTCTTGTGTTTTGCCCTGGGTTAGTGGCTCCTGTGTTAAGTTGCTATATTACCAAGTTCTCTAGATTGTTGGCTCTACGAGATTACAACCGAGACTTCTAGTTTGTTACTTTATAACACCGGTATTGCATGTAATCTAAAAAAATGTACTTAAAGTGTACTAGTAAACAAATGAATGTATCTTTGAGTTCCATTCGGGACTCTAAAATACTTTTACACTAACAAACGCAAAGAAACCAATAAGTTCTGCAGTGTTTGTTGGTTAAGGGAGGAACTAGCGAATAAAAGTACTGCGACAAGACTACAAGTGTTTAAAAACACATATACTCGATTTGAGAGATTTCACCCTTAAAAAATAACGCGAATACGAAGTGAGGATGAGCTTACAAACACCTGAAAGCATCATTTTGCACAAAAATAATCGGGAGCTATGGTTTTCTTAAAAGAATGGCTAAAAGGGGTAAGTAGCTTTTTTTAAACTTCGATGGCGATACGCTTCTGCTTACTAGATGATAATGATTTAAAGCCACTTGACTGAGATGACCACTTACACTAAAAAATGATCGAATATAAGTTAACAAATACTTACTCCTAAGGATCTGACTATATTTGCTAATTACTTATTTTTAGAACCCAGGAAACGGTCAGATTCTGTTACCATATGAGTATTCGCAAGAACTAAGACTAAAATATATGGACTTACGGTGGACTTATCACCACTTTCATCAAGTGGGAAGCTCGCAGGCGTCGTATTTGTATTAGCCGAAGTTGCAGTCGAATAAACACATGGTTGGTAAGGGGAGGGGCAGATGTGTTCCAACTCGGGTCGCACTCCAGCTCCAAAGATGAAGCAAGCCAAAGCGTGCACATGGGCCATTATTCCTACAGCATGCATCAGCTCAGAGAGCGAGAGTTTATCTCCTCGATTAGCCCCGTCATCACCTCTCGTCAACTGATAGATATCATCCTATCAAAAGGGAAAACAATAAAACAAGTTAAAAGCTTTACACAGCTGACAGTTGTGGCCACCTAGAACTTCGGTAGGACTAGTTGTTTCTGTTAGCGGTGCGTTATCTTAGATGAGAACACTGAGTTACTATCAGTCTGTTATTATTACGGATTGAACGAGATGGCCAGCGAAATATTTCGATGCTATCTCCGGACTAGGAAGTTCGATTTGGCTTTGGTTTAGAACCAAAACGTTAGAAAAGAGCAGGATCTAGTGTAGTGATCCCGATGGGATGATGTGATGGGCCAACACACACTCTAACCAACCCTTCATTTCCCCTTCATGGTTTTCACATCTTACTAATAAAGCCCACTCGCCACTATTTTATCCTCTCCGCAACTTGCTGTTTGAAGTTGTTAAATGAGGTATATTATATATATATATATATATATATGTATATCATCTTCGATATATTTATTTATGAGTCTGTTATGATTATTGATCTTTCACGCATTTTTCTTCATTGCTGTATAAGCTACAATTTAATAAATAATTTAAGGAATAAAATTAAAGATCTAAGAACAGAAACAATTAGATAAGCACCTATGCAAAAAATATTGTCCAACAGATTAGGTCATAGTCTGATATTAACTGAAGCATTTCAGGTAATTATGTACTTTCCTCTTTGGAGACAAATCAAAAATGTAAACACACAAAGATCTGTCTATACTTATTTGAAAACACACACATACATCTGTATATTCATCTTTGACTCTGTCCTATTTGGGCTGTACAGAATTTTTCTATCTCCCAACCTTGCAATTAATTTATATACCGGAACTAGATTACGTTAGGTACAGTGTACACATAAACACAAAAATCAAGACTTGGAAGATTTGCACAAAAGAGAAATTCTATGCTTGGACCCTCGGTGTCATCGACTTTTTGCAAATAAAAGTGAGATAAGAAATTCACGGGTCCAAAACTGATCTGTCAACTGGCAGACCCCCTTATCTAGTAGGTGGATTATACGAAATGATGGTTGCGAAATCAAATGAAATCTTGTCATCCAAATTTTATATATAAGATGACGAAAAGAAGGGAAAGTGGGATCGAACATCAGAGTGAAAAGAGCACTTGGCCGAATTCAGGAGCTCAGATGAAGTAGGGTTCTTGTGACTGCATGACAATCACTCGAAGTCTAAATACTCTCTCTTAAAGAACTTTCAGGTCCCACATTTTTTAATGTTTCCCTATGATTAAAAGTTGTAAATTTTGTTTGCCTTTCCACGAGAAAAAAGAACTAGAGAGATCCATTAAAATCACATTAAGGTTATTGTAAATGACGTCGACTTACAGCAGTGACCTTCCAGGGTGAATGAGCGAGGTTGTGGTTAAGTTCTTTCAGTTGAAGCCATCGCGAGGGTCCATTGGAGAGACCCAGTGTCCAAAGTGGGTCGCCACCGGCTTGAAGGAAGTAACGAACGAAAAGGCAGACCAACTGAGGACAACGCATCTCTGCTGCAGCCTACAAGAAATGTGAAAGGCACGGTTACTAGAAGCTAAGAAGTAGGCTTTCTAAATTACTTTCGAAGAGTAAAGGAAGTGGAAAATAGTGACTAGTGTCTAGACTCTTAGTGTTTGACCAAATGATAAATCTCCTTTGAAACAAGGTGACTTGAGCATGATTGACTCTCCCCTATCCCCACGTTGTTGTTTGTACAACTAATGAAAGAGCAGTTGAGTAATGATATAGTGGCATACCAGGTTATTCACCATTCCCATTGGTTGTTTACCGATCAATCAAGTTTCGTCGAACCCGACAGCATTTTGGTTTAACAACCTTTGCTTCTCAACCATCAACTCAAATACTATTTCAGTTTACTAGCAGCGGGACGGAAACTCCTTTGCACCTCCGAATATGAGCATTTACAACTCATTCTCCGCTGCCTTTAATTAATATTTGTGGTAGTATGCACGAAGAGCTATCGCTCAGCAAGGCTTGTCTATCATATTTTAGTGACTCATAAATTGTAGTTTCTTCTTTACAGGTTTTTCTCATGCATATATATTTAATAAAGGAACAAATATCTTAAAGTTGTAGACCTTGACAAGGGAGGGCACTCTCTTCTATGCATCATTTCTTCTAGTCCCTGTTTATTTATCTCCCTTTGATCAAGGTTGAGGTAAAACTTAAAAATAACAAACGATGCGGGTTGTGCATAGATTTTTCTTGAAAAGGACTGTTTATGAACTTTCAACCCTTCTTCATGTTATTTGTATTCATATTTTTCCCATTCCACACAAAGAGCAAATGATCTTAATCCAGATTTTTGTGAACATACCAAATTAGTGTAGAGATTCCATTAATAATAACATTTTATTCTTTTAATAAGTCAAAACACCCACTAGATTTGCATGAGCAAGGAAATTCAAACATGTGTTTGAGTGCAAAACGACAGTCTTATTATTATTCAAAATGCCACACCTATTGACTAATTATCGTCTTCTTTTATTAAAAAAGAATTGAAGAGAGCAGACAACGCTAGTGTAATCACTGTCTGCAAAAATTGTAAACAATAGAAAACCTCCTTTCAATTGTTAAAACGCCTCCAAACTGATTAAAATCAATTTTGCAGTTATATCTTTACTTTTGTAATGGGCCAAAAGAAAGTATCGTAACCAAACAAGCACGATGATAAATAATTAAGAGCAAGCTAAGACAGTAACCTTACTACCCAGTACGAAAGCACTGGCTAGAGTACAAGAACCAACAGAAACCAATAAGAGCCTAGAACACGGAAGAATCCAATCTAAGCCTAATGCTGCTGGAGACAGAAGCGGCCGTTGTCGTAAGATGCTTGCCTCCCCTAGCCACTGTATCCTTTAATACTCGGATCATCACTATCTTCCATACTGTTACAGACTTATACCCCTTCATTCAGTATTACTTAATGTATAAGATATTCTTTACTCTATACCTATTTAAAATACGCTTCCCACAGCATCCTATTATATCTCATCTTATAGATCAGATTTGACCAATGCGGTGGGGCATCTATATCCCTTGCTATGAACCGATGGACATCGATGTTGCGATCCCTGAACTTCCAAAACTGTGGCTGTAAGAAGTATTCCGAAGCCTCTCAGATTAGAAGCTCGTACTCATTTGCATCTTTGCTGGCTAGTATTTTCACCAGTACTGTTGACTGTTTCACTCCGTTCCACGATCTTCAACTTTATGTCTTACTCGCTACACCATCGATCC
The DNA here is from genome assembly GCA_900708905.1 of Hymenolepis diminuta. Lineage (NCBI taxonomy): Eukaryota > Metazoa > Platyhelminthes > Cestoda > Cyclophyllidea > Hymenolepididae > Hymenolepis > Hymenolepis diminuta. The sequence continues at coordinate 80,040 of CAADRB010000090.1, forward strand.
ATACTTATTACTACACTTGGCATTTTAATTCAGATCAATAGAGAGACGGCCCAAACGCATTTGATAGACGACATTGCAAAGAAACTGGAGTTTCATTAAAAAGCAATAAAACGTGAAGTGTATGCATGTGAAGTGTGTGTACGATTTGACATCTCTTGTGTGACGTAAATGTCTCAAGCGCGTACGCCTTTGCAGGGTCGAATAAAGTGCAAACATATACGAGTACAACAAACGGCTACGTCTACGTTGCGTAACGAAAAAAAGCCTCTATGTGAAAAAGGTGGCAGACTTATGTGAACGAGAGTGGACTATCCCTGAATTTTTCCACAGCAGTCACCTACACATCTAGCCCGTTAGGTGATGTTGAATCATTTTAAGTTAGAATCAGAATGTAGAAATATGCAATTTTGGTGAATATATTCAGCAAGTATAATTATATCAAAAAATTATAATGATAAAATTCAATAGGCGTAAGTTCATACACCAATGCAATCAGATAAATGTTGGTCTATAACATTAGGTAAATAAGGATTATAATAATGAGGTAAACACGATCTAATTAAGGACGTTATTCTGTAGTACTTATAACACTATAGATTACAAGGAGGCAAAAAATTTTTAATAATGCTCTAGCTCAAGATGATATAAATTTGTACGTTAAATACAGCGCTGCCGGCGCAAATATCCTAATCATGTTTCGATACCATCGTCTTTTTGATTTAATTGATTTAACAATAGTAAATGTTCAAGCAAGAGGAGTTACATAGAAGATATTAAAGGTCCTGATTATGAAACCCATTGTTAAGACCCTCTTCACATAAGAATTCGAAACAACAGCCTGTTTCTTGAATTGAAGATAGAGAGTAAATAGAGACATTCATTAATATGCATGAGACCCGCGTTGTGGATTGATTTGAAAATTTGCAGATTCATAATGAAGAGGGGAAGAAGGGCTTATCAAAATATGAAACACCGCTCACGAATGGCAGCGTTTTATCATTTGTCTGCCTTTCCATCTCCACATCTGCATGTGAAATGAATTTGAGAGATGTCACATGTGTAATCGTATTGACATTCATGGGAAGGGTTGGGCAGGAATTGGAAATCCATGAGGTTTCTTAACCTCTCTCTAGGAAACATTTATGATCGATATAAAACTTCCTAATTTATTATGCCAAACATCAATTGGGTTGAGTTGAACCGAGTTACAAACACCAAATTAGTCCTGTGGCGCTAACGATGGCAATGGTACAACCATCTAAATTAGCCAATTGCAGATGAATCATCTCATTTGATCTCTGGCAAATTTGAACTGGTTCGTAAAAGACGGGGTCTAAAAAATCGAAGAGCTCTTGTGAGATATAGTGGAATTTTTACCAAATCACCTTCAAAACTAAACTCCATACTAAAAGAATGCTCTAGAATGTCCCAAGGCATGAGTCTTTAAGACAAAGAGGCACAAACTGCAACTCAGGCTGTACAGAAGTCACTTCTTTCAAAAGTGAAATCTTTGAATGCTACTTTTCCTTCCCTCTCAACTAATGTTTTATTGAAGTCAGAATTCCAAGAAACTTACTTCATTTAGATTTAGAGTACATCGTAGTGCGCTCTTTTTCACTGCATTGTTTGAGCACTAGATTTATCGATCACTATTCTCCCATGCTCTTACATGATAATGAGGCATCTTTGTTATATCATTGGCTAAATAGAAAGCCAACCAATTCAATTACTCAATTTGTACATACAGTGAAGAGGCATTTATTGAGTTAGAGGTGATCTACTTTCTTTCCCCGGGTCGGGGCGGATCCGATTTTATGAATAAATTGGTGATATAAAGCCCATCTTCAGTTTCCACAAGAAATAACACAGTCCTATCGATCTTTAGTCTTAGAAACAAAGTTTCACTAGTTAGCTACTAGAATCATTCCTCCTTAAGCCAAGTTCTAGGCTACCAACTTACCTCCTAACCTTATGCCAATTTTACGAGCGGATTGCGCTCTCCCTATCTATAGAGAAGCGATTAAAAGAAAGTACTGCTGTCACCACGCGTTTCACCTACGCCCGCGGGCGCATCATAAATTTCCACTATAGAAGTATGACTATCGTATGATGGGGCAAGCGTCCTGCCCTATCCCACAACTAGGACGATGATGTCTCGTGACAAGACATTTCCATAAGAACTAGACGCTGGAATTGTCGCGGTTGGCATGCACAATCAGAGTTAACCAAACCGAGACAGACGGGATATCTTTCAAACAGGTCAATATGCAGCTGGTGGCAAAGGAGAATGTCCTTTCGAAATGAGTAATGATGGCGTCTAGAAAAATTGAACTCTCAAATCAATGCGTAATTAACGTCAAAGAGAACGAAATCCATAAATGAATTGCCGTTCAAAAACCATGTTAATTGTGGATCTAATTGTCTGTTTCATTCTCCCCATAATAGCGTCAAAGGCATATTTATAGCTTTCTTAAAATAACAGCTTAAAACTACACCTTTGAAGAGACATGACGCACAGAGTTCATTTTGTAGAATCCGCTCGAAAACTGAACAACAAAGTTTCAATAGAGAACATTACTCCTTTAGAGCACTAAGAAACATGTACAAAGTTCTCTGACAAACTTCGCAGATGAGTTAAGGAAAGTGTTGATATTTGACTTAGATAGAGGAAGGTGCCCCAAAGTCGTTCTTATGAGAAACTCGCATTATACCATCCCTCTTGCTGGCCACTCATCACAGTATGTATACCGATGGGCATTGATCTTATGGTAGACGTGCATTAGATCACTCCGCCCTCGCTATAGTTCTATGACGACTACTAGTGCCTAATATTACTAGCACTATTAATATGTACATATTATAACAAATAAATCAAAACTGAGCAAAAATAGAAGGATAAATTCGGCAGGGCCATAAAAATCCTATTTGCTTACATCATTCAGACAGCTCTTTTAAAGAATAACGAAGAACGATTTAATCAAAAAATGAAAAGACCTTATTGAAGACTTCATTAGTGACACGAATTCATTAAATTTTACAAAATCAAGAACTCTTTTACAGATATTTCAAACCTTAGGAAGATAAGGAAATATGTGTTCATTCTTTGATAAATTAATCTCAGCCAACCTGTGAAAATTATACGAAAGAAGCATGAAAAACGCACCAAAAGTATAAAACAAATTTTACAGATTAGAGGATGCTAGATGTAATAAAAAAGAATACAATAAAATTTATGTAAACAGAATTGCTTATTAAAAAGCTCACTAGAATCGCAAGGTAATATCGCGCAGGATATGGAAGTGCGAGATCTCCAGTAAAGAGCCATTGATGAACAGCCATAAAGGGCTCAAGAAATTCCGGGTGACAACCGAGAATTTGGGCGAAATTGTCCAGTCGACCCCAACGATACCAATACGCACAGAAGAGAGCATATGTCTAAAAAAAGACCGATGTTTTGAGTTTTACTAATTTGATTTGAAATCATGATGTCATGGGATAAAAAATAAACATTAGCATTGACCTAAGAGGACACGGATAATTGAAAATGACTCACGGTAAATAATGGATCATCCTCAAAAGGCTCCTCAAAGATGCATCTGAGATGAGGCAGATCATTCTCAGAGAAGGCGAATGATGGAGATGGTTGGAAGGGTATCTCGAAGATAAAATGCTTTTTGGTCTAGAAATACAGGCAAAATAATACACAAATAAACTGAATGCTGATCCAACGATGTTAAAATGACAATGCCTAATACCAAAGATAAATTCAGATCCATTAAATAACACGGCTTCAATATTATATTAATCATATTATTAAAATTAGTTCATTGATAAGTAACAAGGCTTTGGGGTATATCCTGTCTACCTTGGAAGAAAATGATTTTATCATTAAACGTTATTTCCGTTTATTCCGGAAGCATATCTCCTAAATATTATTATTTAAAACCCATTAGTACACATCGAGTGATAGGAATAATCGACCATACTGATTAAGAGCCAAAGGCTTCAGAACGTCTTTCCACAATTAAACAGATGTTGTAAAAGGCTTTCACTCGATTTCACCTTCCTCAACAGAATACCGAATAAGAAGCTTTGTGACAACGTAACAATGAATATTCGCACTCGCCCAAAGCGTAGATAACGCGACATTTATTGACGTTAACAACCAAATTTGATATTTGATTCAGATATAGTTAACCTCTTTTCATCGTAGATTTGTTGGCTTTAATACTGTGATTCTTGAATGACGGGCAGCCTATGAACCGCATAGGTGACCAATTTTTCATTTTCCCCTTCGATCTTTTTTATTTTCAGTCAAAAGCCTCGGCTTTACTTCTAATAAGAACTTACGGAAGTCATGTCAGACATCTCTTATTGACCAAACATTAGACTTTTAATCACCGGCCATAAGAAAGGTACGATTTCAAAATGCAATATCTGCAAATAAAAGACACGTAATCACTATGCCATTGGACCAAAAATCTTTTGGACTGCTTGATATAAACGCTGACTTAATCTACTAATGCAGATTTTTACGGTTTAACTAATTGAAATACTAATAAATAAACATTCACACAAGTTAGCAGAAAATAAAACCTTCTGAGGACTACCTGTACTTCAGTTTATGAAGTTGACATGTCTTTGAGGTAAATAGGCAACAAAACCACACGATTTGCTTAAAAAGTACTCAGTTCTATTTTTAAGTTGACGTTGCTTTTCTGAATAAGACATCATATTTTATTAATATTTGAATAAAACACAAACGTAAGTATTACGATGGTAAAGAAAAGACCAATTGGACCATTTATTTGATCTGTAATTTCTTACAATAGACACAGCTTTCACGCAGTTTATAGTCTAAAAGATAACAATCCTATTAGAGGCTTAGTTAAGCAACCTATATAACAGTTTTCAAAACTGAAATCAATAATTAAATGTATTTAGGGTAAATATAACAGAAACAAAAGAATATAACGGTACGACGGATTTTTAAACAGGCTGTCTCAAAAGAACCGTCTAATCAATATATTGATGCATCAGGAAGCCTTACTCTCAAGTCTTTCAAAATATAAAAAACATGGTATCGGTCAAATTAGTGAAACTCTGCTACCTTATACGCAAAAACATTCATTAAGGCTCACTCTTAGGTCTTCCAGAATGGCCTGACAAAATTGACGAACATCCGCAAGAGGACAAGTGAGAATAACACGAGTTAAATCGGGGATCTGGCATCGAATATTATGATGCATAGATGTATCCACAGTGGCTCCGTTGCTATCCTGGCTGTAGGATTCAAGAAAACCGGCTACCGCAGGACTACCGAAACCAAAGTACCATGAATCGATCACGCGCTGGACAGATTGGGCCCACTCGTTACGGAGACATATTTCGGAACGAGAAAAACCCTGTAAGAGATTCAACGAATCCCCCGACCGGTTGGCAAAGTCAAGGGAGATACACCGCAGGTTCTTGAGCATCGCTGTAAAAGTGTTAACTATTAGCAGCTACTAGTTACGAGTAGAGTGTAGAGTTGATCTCTGTAGACTGAAAGGGTACAAAAAGTGATATCAGATTATAATATTAATCCGAAAGAGAGTAAATGTTAAGACAAACTTCCAGAATAGGAAGATAGCTTAGTTTAACCATTAAGGAGAAAATTGACTGAGACTTTAAGTGGCACCGCAATATGTGTTTGAAAAAAAGACAAGATAAAATTGCAAAATTAGTGAAGAAAAGTCAACGCCAGTAAGCAAACCTCAGAAAAATTGTTAGATTTCTTAAATAAGTAAACAACATAAGACAAAGAAAGATACTCAAACGCCATAACAGAGTATTGACCATATATTCAATTTGAAATGATGACAATGCACACTCGGATTAATTATATATATATATAATCATTCAAAAATAGAAAAGAAAGTATTACAAGATAATAAAAGAATGAAATGAAGAAAGCAATTAATATATGAAATATAAACAAAGACGAAAAATTAGCCAATCAGCAGATTTAGATATAACGTATCAAATAAAGACTCGTCAAATGGAAAGAGTAAAATTTATCTTATACTCCGAAAAGTCAAATTTGACAAAATATTGCGCAGACAATAGTGTCAAATAACTATGCTAAATAATAACAAAAAGAACTTTGCATCAAAAATTCAATAATTTAAATTAGGTTAACAAGTTGGAGAGCTAAACTTAATAAATATAACAAGTACGAAAACTATCCAAAATAAAGCTCACTACAAAATGTAGACTTCTACGCTGAGAAGTAAACCGAAACTGGGTTGAGATAAGGACAACATCGACCAATAGGGGACTTCGTCATTCAAAGCATCCAATCACGCGCTAGTAACAATTAGATGGGCCAATGGCAATGTAGCACGCCGACGGTGTTGTAATGCCTTTATTCTTTAAAGTATTTTACAAGGCCTTCAGATCATTATCAATTAGGCTAATAATCTGCGATTAGTTTCTTATTAAAAAGAACAAAGGCAAATTTTTGGCAATCAATGTTTACAAAAATTTCGAAATATGATTTTGGATTGTTGCAATTACACAGTAAATAGATTTTTCCGATTTAATTGGATACAATTTGTTCGAATATTCATAACAGTTTTGAGAATAAACTCCTCTGTCTGGGTGCAACAATGCAAACAACTTGTGAACATTTATATTTTTCTCGTCTATATAATTTCTGTAGTTTAATTTTCTTGTTGGATAAAAGCATGTAAAGAACAAATTGATTATAAAGCCAAACTTTGTATTTTTTGTGCTGCTGAACGTTTACTTTCAATAATTATTCCAAATTCGGTGCAATTCATCGGAACGACGAGAAAATACTTTCATGAACATGAAATGCGGAAATAAACGTTGCAAGTCAAAGCTAGAAAAGAATATCACAATGAAAAGCATCTATTATAGGGCTTCGCAGAGCTGTTTACTGGAATTCGCATGCCGTGCATCCATTTTAGGGAGTTCATATATTCCATAAGATCTTTAAATACATGCACGTAATATGAATAAGTTCCCTTTTTGTTACATGTGAACATGAATAACATGTAAGCTTTAATAGAAACAACTATTCTATTATACAATTTCGCTTTAATGTTAATTTTGCAAGTCTGTGATTGCTGATGAGTTACCACCGATTAAATACCAAAAGGAGCAGTAGAGCCAATGGTAAATTTTCTTTAGGTGTCAATGTAGGTACTACAATATCATCGGCAGCCATTCATTAAATTAAATTTCTAGCAGCACTGATTGAAAAATTTATACGAGAAAATATCTGCTAAATATGAGAAAATAATTTTTCCTCCAAGCAACGCGTATCTTTTTCAATTTTAAGGACCTTAACGTGTGCAAAACAAATACCAGACACTAGACAACATTATGACCGACCAAAGGGTTCGTCTCAGATTCCCAAGGTAGATGCTTCATATTTCGATGTGAGATGCTATAGCCAGAAGATGTCTATCAACACCTGCTGATTAGAAACGATTGAATGGCCATTAGATCTCCACTATAGTGTCCACAAGCAGTCCCGCTGTGTGTTTGCGTGTTCGCACATGGATACCTAAACAAATCTCATCACGCCGAGGTTCCGACGGCGAGACATGACTGACGTCTAATGAAGAAATGTTCTGTAAATAAACTTAATTTACTAATTAGTAAACTGGGGGTGGCCTGTCTGCCACCTACGAACTGATCTGGTGACATAAGTGTCTTGACTTATTCCATCTATCGATCGACACAGTCCCCAGTAGACACTGACGTTATTACAACCTTATTGTTTCCAACGATTCATAAAGGACACAAAATATGAGATAGTTAACAACACGCAACTATTCTAGTCGTGCAATAACTAACCGTTACTGACATGACAATGAATTCGATTACATGAGAATATTGTCCATAACGTAGGAAATTACGAAACTTTACAAAGAATAATTAAACACGCTGAATAATAATCTGATCAATGATTTATATATTTGCGATGCTATAAAACGTAACAGTAGAAAATAGAATTGTGGTCTCAACGTGCCTTTGAACGATTTCATTGTTTGTTCACCTCTTCTGCTAAAATAATGTGCAGAAAGTGAGAATGAAGGTGTTAATTATGAAGAAAAGCACTGTGAGGTTGGGTTACAAAGATCAGAGAATATATATTGTAAGAGAGACCGAGCTAAGATAATTTTTTATTACAGATAAGTTATATAGAGTTACAACCACTCCCTAGAAGGATGTGAAATGAGGCGGAGAAGCGGGAAAGGGACAAAGAAATAGCCATGTCACGCTCGCCATTGGCGCACGTGACAAGACGGTATGCAGTTGGAAGCGTGTTATTCGCCATTTGCCCATCTAATTGTTGGTAGCATACAAATGAGTGCTTTGTATTGCTGAGCCCTCCTATTGGTTAGTATTTTCGATGGCTTTGCCAGGTTTCGGTTTTCTTCTAGGCCTAATGGACCGCACATTACAATATTTTGTTAGAACATCGCAGAAAAAATGATCACAAAAAAATTATAATGAATACTAATGATCTATGATGAAATTACGCACGATGTAAATATAAAGTATATAAGCAGGTAAAATTTCTTGTACTTTATCTAGGAATCACGAATTTGAACATTTCCAATCTACTAAACAATATAAATGGGCTGAAATCCCTAACATCCAACATTTTACATTTAAAAATGAATCGGGTAATGTCACAAACATTAAAAGCTTGACTAAGTGTGTTTTTGATAGCCATTACAGTGTAATAAAACACAAGGTACTCTTCCTATGTTTTGGATAATTGCGTAAACAATATTTTGCAAATTCATGATTAAAAGGAAAAAGAATAAATGTTTTATTAAAATCGCTGAAAGGCCAAATATTTTTGCATTGTTATTCTGCACATAAAATTATCACTCAAGGCTACATCATTGGCTCGAGAATCAGCGCTGCGTATAAGTTTTCTGCTATCGCTAATAATATCCCTCGCTATTATCAATTTAATTGTCAGGAAATGACTTATTTATTTGATCCATCCGTCTTGGAAAAACTTTCACTTGACTCAATTATAAACGGTAAAGACGTAACAACAAATCCGGATGATAAGAGCCACCAGTATCAACTTCGTCCCTTAAAATCATCCGACTATGGTTTGTTTGGTCATTTACTTATTTTCCGTGTTTTAGATTATTTGCGACTTCTCAAGCAATTAACTGAAGTTGGAGATGTTAGTGAGAATGACTTTGATAGTAATCTTTTTATTTTTTATTAATTTTTTCAGAACGATTTAATGAGTTTGTTGCTCGTCCGAGAACCTACTTTATTATCGTGCTGGAAGATTTGGTTAGCAAGAAAATGGTCGGATGTGCAACACTGGTTGTTGAACTTAAGATAATTCACAAATGCTCTAAGGTTGGGATTTTTTCTTGGTTTTATTTTATTCTTATTAGCGGGGCCATATTGAAGACGTTGTAGTTGATGAGGACTGTCGAAAACAAGGATTTGGCAAACTGTAAATCACAATTATTCCCGTTTACATAGCATTATGTTTCATTCTTTTAAGTGACTTAATTATTGTTTTAATTTTCAGATTAATTGGAACTCTGATCAAAGTCGGTGAAGCAGAAGGGTGTTACAAGATATCTCTAGATTGTAACCAAGATAAGGCTATATTTTACGAACGGAATGGATTCAAACAAGAAACGATCTCAATGTGTGTTCGTTTATCGCATTAATGTGTCTTCCCTTTTGGACTTCTTCCTTTTATTTGTAGTTTTCTAGTGCAAAACTTTTTCATGTTCTATCATTCTGCATTTTTTACATACACCCTCCCTGTCTTCTCTCTAAATTATTTACTTCACTAGACCAAATATTTCGATAAATATTGCTTCCGTTATGCTTAGTTATGTATTTAAATTATATGTGTATTTATGATAGCTATTTTTCCAGTATACTTATTTTGCGCTATAATTTCTCAGATTGTGTGATGGAACGCAAATAATGACTGTTTTTCTCATATATTCGACTTTGCTAATAACAAGCACATATAACAATAACATAATTTTGGGTGGAGAATAAGCACTCAGCAAAATCCTTTTTACTAGTAGTATTTGTGACGATTGTAATTGGCGATATTCGCCAATCTCCATAAATTTATTGAAGCGGATGCTTTATACGCCTATAAATTTCATCTACTATTAATTCATTGCAAAATACTTCATAATTATTTTCGCATTTGTCAATCGATTGTTTGGTTGATATTTAACTAAGCTGTATACGTTCATAAGGAAATTGTCAAGCGCATATTAAAGTCCGTTCTCTATAGCTGCGCTTTCTATATTTGATATCTTCAGTACTTTACTTCGTTGGACTTTGCCTCTTTCTTCTCCTTTCTGATACTTAATAGGGGCTTAACATCAATCAAATCTCCCGTTTAGTTCATATTTCTGTCGGTATTATTGTCAGGCAGCTAATAGAACATATTTAAAATAGACATACACAATTATATAATATGCTAGATCTTGTAGAGGTTGAATTCTGGGACGCTTAATTAAGCATTGTTCAAAGTCAAACATTTTCAAAAAATGTTGGAAGCGTCAGGTATTATAGTTACTAAATGTGATTTAACTTCCATTAAGGGAGTTAGATGGGCAGAGAAAGAGAATATTCTAAGGTTTTCTTATGAAATACTGGCATTCTAAGATTTCTCCTGTTTTCCAGATTCATCCACATTCCTGATTCCTGGGTTTCGATCTCGTAACCTCTGACTTAACCACCAAGAGTTTTGGCCAATTGACTTCTTAGTGAAGAGAAAGAATTTTAAATTTCATGATTTTTGCTTTCTTGAGCGTTAAAAAGTTACTTTGTCCAAAAGGCGGCTTATAAATTTCTAATTAATAATTAAACACCGACGTCGGCTTTGATAAAAGATCAGAGAATTTGTTAATTCTTTGTCATTGTTGAACTAACTAGTTGTTTAAATGATAATAAATCATATTACTTTACTTATGTTTCACCTGTGAGTACCCAAGCTCCTTTACGATTACAAGTTTTGATGTGCATATACCACACCACAAATTGCGCTTATAATGATTGTTATACGTGTTCCCTGAGGTGTTTGCCTTCGTCATGAGCTTTTTTTAAACTCTCAATGTTTTAGCAGGAATGTATGCTTTCGTTGCCGGCAACACACATTCCTTTCATCTAATATCAAATTCCATTATAATTAGAATTCTTGATTTGTTGACTTTATCTAATCATTAATTCCTTAATATTCATCGAATACGTTCAGATTTTCTAATAATTCCCTTATGAATATTTGTCTCAGTTAATCAAGTGTTATCTGCATTACTCATTTAATGCTATCTCTCTTAGTATTCAATTACTGCTGAAGCTGTATAATTGCCGTTCGAGTGTGTCCATGAATGCATAATTGCAGAGTGAAGCATTTAGTACTAACCGACCTCAAATATTTTAATATATCGAAACTGATGATACTTATGCTTGAATATACGAAGCTATGGTATAAAATTATGGATAATGATTCACTTCCCAATCCCATTAGGAGAAGTGTTACCAACACTTAACTCGGGTAGAGGGAAGATATCTTACAGCTACTCTTATGAGGAATTCGTATTCTACCATTCCTCTTGTTGGTCTGAATTATCGAGTGGGGTTTACCGCCCACATCACTGGACGTGAATCAATAGACATCGATCGCTGAATTAAGAGGCGTCCACGTTGGCTACTGCGCCAATGATCATATCTTCAATTACGACAAGACTTCCATACCTAAGAAGTAATAAGAGAAGAACAACACAAACACCAAAAGAATCAACTTTACTCATTCAGGCATTCAGGAGAGAACAGTGGTGAATCTTGACATATAGTTAAGTGTATGACTAACACATTAGGAAAAAATACCGTGAGATAAGGAATTATCTGACATTTCTTGGTCACACATCAATTATCCATCTTAGTTGAGATCTATCTGAAATTTTGTCCAGCATTGTGGAGCCATTGAAAATAATCTTGTGCAAAGAAAAACTTAATGGATTTCTAAAATTTAAACTTTGTGCCTCATCTAATATTCAACCAGCCAAAAAATTATGTATTTAATGCATACTTGGATTTTAGGTGAAGCAGAAAATATCAGTAGTTCATTTTTGTCGAACCAACCGAGTATATTGTGCTTAAACAATAGCTCTCGAAATTTGCCAGAAGAGTAGAAAGCAATGAAGAAAAAAATAACTTATCAAATGTTCTCATCTGAGTTAAAATGAATTAGCATTCATTCTAAGTGTGGAGACTTGCGAAAATTATCTTTTGGAAATATAAATTAGAAGCGAAATGAATATTATATGGTACTTAACATTCAGGTGATGCTCGTATATCGTTCTATGCTTAAGTAAATTAGCTCAAGAGCGCTGGGAATTACACCACAGCCAAGAATTAATATCTCTTTGAATCCTATGGGACTTTTACACTTTTGGTGATGATATTAAAACGAAATGCTAAAAATGTAAAAAAATACGATTTGTAATTTTAGTACTATTACGAAGGTTCAGAATTACTCGCAATGAATTTGATTGTGATAATTCATACCCAAATTGCCATTAGCCATCATTTGTAATGGTGTGGATAGACTCAGTTTAAGTGGAGATGCTTCTATCGAACATGGGTGCGTTTTGCACTCAATACTGTTGATATGTTTATTTGTTGTGCTGTTGTCCGAATGAATGTCCTCTTAAGCAATAACTTCAAGCGAATTCGATCCAAATCTTGAGCGGCCGACCATAGTTTTATATAGTAGGATCCAAAAGGACTCAAATCTAAATTCTACGTAGTCATTATTTGCACTACCTTCTTTTAAAAGAGCCTCTGCAAAGATTGTTTCAAATTTCTGAGTACTTTTTATCACATTAACAGAGTTGTTATTGGCTCCAAATTCTTTACTTATTCTAATAGGCGTGTTCTTTTGATTAACTTAATAGCATTGTCCTCCGAAGAATAGAAGTTATCTCGCACCGGTTTGACACGTAATTTCAACGAAAAAAACGGCAAGAGTATCATACAGAATATAAAATAGCCTAGTAAAATCGAATCGCACCTTTTTGTTGTGTCTAGTTACAAGAAATATTTAGGAGAATTATTGGGGTTCTAAGTGCAAGTATCGCGTGACTTTGTCAGCTAAGTGCGAATAGAGTAATATATTCCTATTTTTAACAAAAATGTTTCTGTCTTATCAGCCGCAATTTTTGCCGCTCCTAACCGTATACTTAAAAAGTCGAAAATGCACCAACAAACAAACCCTAGAATTTCTACATATTTAGAAAAATTTAGAAAAGGTGTCACCTGTGTTGACACCTTTCATTCTTTCAACATATGATTGCATTTTCCACTAATGCTTACAATGAGGCGAAATTAAACTATTTATTTTCGAGTTTGATTATCATTTTCACTGACGCGGGAAATGAAGTCGAATCAATAACATAAAACCTAAATTTTGTCAATAGTTCCCGATACCATCTGGCCTCCTATGTTGAATATCGTTAACGGCTCATAGATTCGTACAGTGCCACCGAAATACCTCTTATTTGTTATATTTTTCCACCTTTTAATTCCCGCTTCTTTCAATTCCATTTAATTCGAACGAACTTATTCACATTATGGTTGCAAATGATAATAAATGTAATATACATCGACCAATAGATATGAAAACGCGAATCTTCTTTTGATGTGGTGATTTGGGCTGTTTTTGTCATGATCTTCTCTTTCCTGTGGGGTATCGTAAAAAACTTTCAAAATAGCTATAAACTTTAATAACATACTTTAATTCAGCTCCATTTGTTATAATCTGCCCTCCGCTGTAGGATATCGTAACCGACTCTTAGATTCCATAAGACATTGCATTAGTTACAAACACAATTCGATAACAACCCAATACAAAACGACCCAAACTACAATATCAAAATAAGACACAAGTTTTCGTATCGATAACGTAAGACACAAAGCATAGGGCTCCGCCATTAACGGCGACGAAACTGAAACTAAAATTTAAACTAACCAATCATTTTCCTGGTTTCCTCTGCATACTACCAATCACAAGCCACCCCATGGAGAGAATCAATGAAGGCTAACGCGGAAGAATCAACCAGCGGGACGCTTTCCGGAAAAGAAGAGTATAGAAGCCTGAATGCTAAAACAGGCTAGATCATCACGTTCTGGTGTACGAGCAAGTACGCTCTCCACCCGGTCTCCATCACTACTCTCCGTGTAAACTTCATCGTCAAACCAAATCCCTCCC